>CABHPR010126551.1:0-24843 GCA_902168415.1 Peromyscus melanophrys | reverse complement strand
TTATTCTGTCTCTCTGACCTTCCAGTGTTCACCCCAATAACTGGCCTTGGGTTTGATTTTATTAATAAGAACTTTTAAGACTCATGCTACAGTTCTGCTTCTCATATCTTTCAGTGTTCACCCCAATACCTGGCTCCGGGTTTGTTTTTATTAATAAGACCTTTTAAGATTTGTACTACAAGGACCCTAAGAGGGACACATATGGATTACCCCAGAAAGGGCAAAGGTTTAAGATCTCCTGGGTAAACTGGGAGGGGAGAGTAAAGGGGAGGGAATGGATGGTGGGAACATGAATGTTCAAGATGGCTGAGTTGGGGGAGGGATGGAGAAGGAGAGCAATGAAAAAGATATCTTGACAGAGTGAACCATTAATGGGTTAGGGAGAAATCTGGAGCTAGAAATCCACAGGAACCTACAAGGATGTCCCCAGTTAAGACTCCTAGCAATAGTGGAGAGGGTGCCTGAATTAGCCTTCCCCTGTACTCAGATTGGTGACTACCTTAATTGTCATCATAGAATCTACATCTAGTGACTGATGGAAGCAGATGCAGAGACCCACAGCCAAGCACTTGACCAAGCTCCTGGAGTTTAGTTGAAGAGAGGGAGGAGGAATTATAAGGAGCAAGGGGGGTTAAGATCATCATGGGATAAACCACAGAGATAGCTGACCCAAGCTAGTGGGAGCTCATGGACTCTGGACTGACAGTTGGGGAGCCTGCACAGGACTGAACTAGGCCCTCTGAATGTGGGTGAAAGTTGCATGGCTTGATGTGTTTGTGGGTCCCCTGGCAATGGGACCAGTGCTTATCCTGGGTACATGAACTGGCTTTTTAGAGCCCATTCCCTGTCCTGTGATGCAGGGGGAAGTTGCTTAGTCCTGCCCCAACTTGGTATGGCAGCCTGTGTTGACTAACCAAGTGAGGCCTTACCCCCAGTGAGGAGGGGATTGGGGTGGAACAGGGGAGGTGAGGGGAAACAGTAGAAGGGGAAGGAGGGGGAACTGGGGTTGGTATGTAAAATGAAAAAATTTTTAAATAAAAATAAAAATTTTTAGCCGGGCGTTGGTGGCGCACGCCTTTAATCCCAGCACTCGGGAGGCAGAGGCAGGCGGATCTCTGTGAGTTCGAGGCCAGCCTGGGCTACCAAGTGAGCTCCAGGAAAGGCGCAAAGCTCCACAGAGAAACCCTGTCTCGAAAAACCAAAATAAATAAATAAATAAATAAATAAATAAATAAATAAATAAATATAAAAATTTTTAAAAATTAGAAAATGAGTTTATTTTGCTTACACTTCCATAACACTGTTCATCATCAAAGGAAATCAGGACAGGAACTCAAAACCTGTCCTGTCCTGGAGGCAGGAGCTGATGCAGAGGCCATGGAGGGTAGCTGCTTACTGGCTTGCTCAGCTTGCTTTCTTATAGAACCAGGACCAGCAGCCCAAGAATGGCACCACCCACAATGGGCTAGACCCTCTCCCATCAATCACTAATTAAGAAGATGCCTTACAGCCAGATATTAATAAGGCATGTTCTCAATTAAGGTTCCCTCCTTTCATATACCTCTAGTTTGTGTGTTAAGTTGGCATAAGGTTAGGCAGCACAGATTCCAAGTGTAGAAATCCCATGTGCTGGGTTGTGATATTGCTGTATGAACTTGTAATTCTTTGGCTCAGAGAGTCCTTCTCTTTATCTCACCATGGAGCACATTTACTACCATAGCTGCCCAAAGAGGCTACCCACAACTTCAGTATTACAGCTGGCATACACTTCTAAATGTTTCTCCTAAGGCTTTTTTTTTTTTTTTTGGTTTTTCGAGACAGGGTTTCTCTGTGTAGCTTTGCTCCTTTCCTGGAGCTCACTTGGTAGCCCAGGCTGGCCTCGAACTCACAGAGATCCGCCTGCCTCTGCCTCCCGAGTGCTGGGATTAAAGGCGTGCGCCACCAACGCCCGGCTCCTAAGGCTCTTTTTGCCGAGATCTTTATGTACCATCTAAATCTTGCTCTGCCTGATAAGGCCAACAGAGTTAACTGCTAAGCCGACTTTTCCTCCCCTTAACTTAATTGGAAAGTCATGATGTTGTTCCAGTGTCACACTTTGAGTCATAAGGCTAGGAAGTATTTCTTCCTAAGGTGTGAGTCTGGCTTGATATTTACCAGATATTGTTGATCAGTTGCACCAAGACAACTGGACTTTCATATTACCTAGCCTGGTTTCACTGTAGCCCTGAATTGTAAGCAATGAAGTTTACATGATGGGAGGAAGATAAGTAACTTGAATTCAAATTATTTTCTTTCCACACCCCAAGTCTCTGAAGTTTTTAGCAAGCTTGTGTCTAGAGAAATGTCCCTTGTGCCTATCCCAGGTGGACCTCAGAATCTTGGGAACAACTCATTGGGAAATATTAATAGTTGTGGAAAGAGTGAGATTTGGCCAATGCCCCTGGGGAAGAAGAAATACTCATCTGTATTTCCATGTTCATTTTCTACTACACTGCCTACATAGACAACAATTATCTTCCAGGAGAACTGGAAGTCCATACTTTAGGTAAGCAAAGACTTCATGGCTATCTAAAACACTGTTGAATTTGGGAAAACCATGCTATGATTTGACAAGGAAAAGGTTACACACAGTTCTGTGTGAGGTTGGAAACGACAACAAGAAATGACCACCTTCCAAAATGACTGATGTATTCTCGACTGAAGACTATGGCAGCAACGTTTTCATCAGGAGCTCACCATGCAATATTCCTGCCAGTGACCTTTGACAGGTTGAATGGTCTTAGTGTTATTTAAAATCAGCTGTGCACACTGCTAATGATAAACAAGTACTTTCTGAGGAATACTAATGCAGGGGTAGTCTTAAATTATGAGTATTTGTAGCAAGCAAAAAATTATATCTTTGCCACTAAACAAATTCAAATATAAGCTTTCAATGCCTGTGTGTAAAGAATTTCCAAAATTCTTTAGAAGGGAGATAAATAAAGATATTGAGGTGTACTATTGTAGTGGCAGATGCTTTGACAGGTGATATGGAGCACTGCAAATGGTTATTATAATTACTTCTTGGAATGTGTTACAGGAAATTCACCTTCTCTACATCCACTGTGCACCCCTGTTTTGTTCAGACCATTTTCTAAGTTCTGGGGAAAGATGGACACTTTTTCCAGCATCTATCACTACTCAAAGCATCCAAGCTATAAGGTGGGAAAGCAGTTGGAGAAATGTGAGGAGTCATATGACAGAGATTTGACTCATCAGTCACAAGGCAGCAAGGAGGACCTCTTTCCTTGACAAAAGCTGTTCAAAGACTTTGGGGCACTGAAAATGTAAGGGGTCAGGACCGTTTCTCTGGGACTGAGGTGAGTACTTTTCTCACTCATTCTTATCTTGAAAGCCCACAATTATTAGGCATATGAAAAGCTGCCTATGTCTGTTTAGTCTGTCATTGCTGCTTCAGGATAAAAGCTAAAAATGATCAAAATCTCAGATCTCATCATTTTGATGCAATGAAGATAAATCTATGTTTTGTCAACTAGAAAGAATATTTGGTCGGTTTGCCCAACCTGTCAGCATTATCCACTTTCCCACATATAGGCACCCTGAAAGTAGCAGATGCATCCAGCATGACAGGCCTTCAATTTAGGGTCCTGTTTAGGGTCCTTTCCCTAAATAGCCTTATTCACCAATCTTCCATTTTTCTTTTGTCTCTTCTCTATCCTGGGCTGCTACAGCATCATCTTTTGGTGCCTGAGTGATTGGATCAGTTGGTTTCCATCTGTGCTTAGGCCTCATTTAGCTTAGAATGGAAACTCATGGGAAGCTTGTTGTCCAGAAGGCTCAATGGATCATCTAGTATTTCTTCCTTAAATACTTGTCTTCACACAAGTCTGAGAATCTTGATCATTTTCACTAAATATTGTCTTTTTGCTTTTCTAACAATGATAGGAGTGTGCTACTAAAACTTTTGTCAGTTTAGGGGCTT
The DNA here is from genome assembly GCA_902168415.1 of Peromyscus melanophrys. NCBI lineage: Eukaryota > Metazoa > Chordata > Mammalia > Rodentia > Cricetidae > Peromyscus > Peromyscus melanophrys. Next base: position 20,861 of record CABHPR010126551.1, on the reverse strand, counting down.
AAAACTTTAGAGATGAACTTGTGCCAAGGGTTGCTATGCTTTTACCAACATGGCAATATAATAAATGCATCCCCTGTTGACAAAGAGCTGATTCTTCTGTTTTCTGTTCACTCCTGTAGCTGTGGATAAAGGAAATGAATTACCAGGAAATCGGAAACCATACCAAAGTGACTGAATTCATTCTTGTGGGACTGTCTAGGCATCCCACATCTCAGAGTGTTGTTTTCTGGATATTGATGTTTCTTTACGTAGCCACTTTGGCAGGAAACAGTTTGATTATTTTCCTAGTAGGAGGCAACTCTCAACTGCACACTCCAATGTATTTCTTTCTTGGTAACTTGTCTTTACTGGATCTTCTGTTTTCCACCAGTGCTGTACCCCTGATCATGGTGAATTCACTGTACAACTTTTCCACTATCTCCTACAGCTCCTGTTTCACCCAGCTAGCTATCAGGGCCTTCTTGGCACTAACTGAATGTTTTCTGCTTGCCATTATGGCTTATGACAGACTTGTGGCTATTTCAAATCCACTCAGGTATAACTTGGTCATTTCTTCTCGAGTATGCATTTTCATGGCTTTGGTTGCCTGGATGGCAGCCCTCCTTCTCACTATTCTGCCTATTCTACTCTTTCCAGTCAGTTTCTGTGGGCATAATGCAGTCAATCATTTCTCTTGTGAGGTTCAAGCCATCTTCAAATTGCTCTGTTCTAATACCATTTCTTTAGAAATTATGATGATGGCATGTGCTGTCATTTCAATGCCAGTACCTTTAATTTTTATTCTTATCTCTTATCTTTGTATCCTCAAGGCTATTTTAAGAATTCACCCAACTGAGGCCAGGCTTAAAGCCTTTTCTACATGTGGCTCTCACTTGATTGTGGTTACTATATACTTTGGGACACTTATATGTATTTATGTGAGACCACAGAGCAAAACATCCCACAATGGGGACAAAATTGTCTCAATATTTTATGCAGCAGTGACCCCGATGCTAAATCCATTCATCTATACCCTAAGAAATAAGGATGTGAAAGCTGCTCTCAGGAGGGTAACTTGTAGGGTCAAGTCCTAATGCCTCAAGTGCACAACAACATGCTGGATTGGCTTTAGTTTTCCTGGTAACATCACATCTGTGATTGTCACTTCAGAAATGGGAAAGGACTTGCAAAACTTTTGAATAATTGAAGTCACACAGTAACAGGAATTTTATGACAGAAGTATAAAACTGCTTTATGCTGCATGCATCTTAAGCAAAATTAAAATGCAAGCTCCACATGAGGAGCAAAGTTTTCAAGTTCATGACAGAAAATGATCAATGGTCTTTATAGATAAACCTCATGAAATTAAGACAGATGATAAATATTTTATTCGGAAAATGGTCAAAAAGTACAAACACTCAATTCTGTAAAGAAGAAATAAGCATTTGCAGTTTAACAACAATAGATGATACTTTTTGCTTATATTAACAAAATGAAAGCATTTAGTGTTGATGAGGGTTTAAGGAAATGTCATTCAAGGTGGAATACAAACTTGAACAGCCTTTAGGGGGACAATTTCAGTAACAAGGAAAACCAACCATTTAGGTGACCTATTGTTTTGGGATATGGCCCCCATATGGCAATTGTCTTTTAACTAGCTGCTTAGAGAGCACTGTGGCATATTTGCAAGCCTGGTAGTTCTATAATATCCAACCTGGAACAAGCTGTCACTCACCATGCCCCTTGATCCTTATCAACCTGGGAAAAGCTTGAGACAACGGTTGTTTCTTACAAAAGTTAATTCTAGCACCTCTGCTCCTTTAGTAAGAAAGGTGCAGAGAGGTGATTTATCCTAATGGAATTTCTCTTTTCCCTTATAATAGTTATCATGAAGCTTTTTCATAACTGTGAACTTTGGTCATCAATTCCAGGAAAATAGGGAAAAACTATTTGTTATCTTACATCATCATGCTACTTAGATGAATCTACACCACAGAAGTACTTATCTATGTATGTAACATGTATGTGCAAAATGCTTGTCAAAGCACTCTTTATACTTGTGAAAGTTTTTGAATAAAGGCCCTAAGTGCCCTTTAGAGTAATGTCTAAATAAATTACAGTACACCTATTCTACAGAACATCACATAGCTAGAATGGCCATACTTACATGAGTCTCTTATTCTGGGGCAAGAAGGTAACCTGGATATTGAAGATGTTCTTTTGTAATTATGATAGAAGTAAGTATGAGTGAGATAACTGTGATGCCTCTTAGAGCTGGGGATGAAATTAGCATGCTGTTACTTTGCCCACATTGCATTAGGTTGTGATAGTCATGATTAAGTCAATGTCAGTGGGATAAAAAAGTGTATATTTTGTCAATAGAGGGGAAATTTTCAACATCATAGGGCTGAGGACATAGAAGAAAGGAAGGATTAAGAATTAAGAAAAATATTATACTATACCACAAACTACTTTACAAGCATTTTCAAGAATATGTAATGCAATGTACTCACATTACCTTGGTATCCCAGAATTAAACATCCTATGGTGTGAACCTCTGGTTGTTTACTCAACCCATGAACTAGAATGCAGAAAACAGTCAGGTTGCATTGAGTAGGTATGATTGAAGGTCTAGGGGTGTGGTAAACATGTTCTCAGTTCATAAATTGTGTTTTAAGAAGGACAGAGCAATGTAGTGAAAGAATGAAAGTAACAAATATTATGATAAGAATACAATTGTCTTTTAAAGATAGACTCTCACTGTGTAGCCCTGGCTGTCCTGGAACTCACTATGTAGACCAGAGTGGCCATGAACTCACAGAGATCTATTTGCCTCTACCTCCTGAGTTCTGGGATTAAAGGTGTGTGCATACTCTGCTTTGAGTGACAGCTAGCAATGTCTACACAACCATACTGAAAGTTTCTCACTTGTTGAAGAATGTTTTTAAATATTCTCATTTATTTGTTTTCCCTTTCAATTAATAACTGCTCTTTGTATTTCTTATTCTTTCTTTAGGTTTATTCTATACATATTCTATTAATTTCTCAAGTCAAACATGCTTTATTTTCAGTAAAATATTTTTAGATCTCTGAAATATTTTCATTATGAAAAACAATAGTTTTATAGAAGAGTTGCAAAGACAGTACCAATGATTTTTGTACACCTTTCAAACAGCTTTCACTAAAGTTAATGTCTGACAAAGACATGGCACACTCAAAGCCAAGAAGTTAACATTGAGTTAGTATAATTAGCTAAGCTGTGTATTTTATCAGATATTTCCCACGTTTCCAAAATGTCTCTTTCTATCCCCCAATCTAATCTAGGGTCTGTCTTCTCTGAGCTGTGATAGTTTCTTATTCTTTCATTGTCTTTCATGACCTTGCCCTTTTTTGTGGTGCTAGTAGTTGAACCAAGGACCTCACAAATGCTGGATATGTGCTCTATCACTGAGCCATATTCCTACCCACCCTGAAACTTTTGAAGAGCTCTAGGGAGGCATTTGTAAAATATGCCCTGATTTGGGTTTGTCCTGTGTTTTTCACATGATTAGAGCTGGGTCCTAGAGTTTGAGAAAGCTCATCATGGGGACGCCTCATCACCAACATAAGGGAACATCATCTCAACATTGCTTAAGCCAGCTTTGATCATTTGATTTGAGTGGTAGTTCCCAAGTTTATCCAACTAAAGAGTTACTGTTTTCCCTTTCAATAAATTCTTACTTGTTTTATAATTCTTTAGACAACAACATCTCATATATTCCAGGCTGGCTTCAAATTCACCTATGTAAATGAGGATGATGACCTTGAACTCCTGGCAGTTCTACCTCCATCTACCAAGTATTAGGCATGAACCATCACACCTGGCTCATTTAAATAAAATTTTAAAGGGAATATTAAGTCTAGCTCAGCCTCAAATGGAGAAATATTAAGCTCTATCTTCTGGGGATGATTAATAAACATTTTATTAATAATATTTGATGCAATGAAACCACATTCCTCCAAGTTTCAATTTATTTATTTTAACATGCACTGAAATATCACACTAACAGCAGTGATTAGTTTGGTGTCTAATGGTGATTTGGTGTTTCCCCCATCTATTGTTTCACTGGTTTTTATTTTATTTTATTTTGGGAGTGGGTGAAACATGGTTTCTCTATCTGGCAAAGGCTGATCTCATACCTGATGCAAGTTTCCTATCTCAGCCTCCCCAATGCTGGGATTATAGGTATGCATCACTATGCCTGGGTCAATATTTTAAATTTAAAACTACATGATGTAGTGGGTAACCATTCCAGCTTTGGTCTGGAAGTTCCAACCCCCATTGAGGCTTCCGTAACTATCACGCCTACAAGGCGGGGCCAAGGGAGGGCTGGAGACCTGAGATCGGGATGCGCGGCGCGCTCTTGTTTCCTGGACCGGGACGCGAGAGGTAGACCGAGGAAAGTTCTCCAGAGAACACCGCCGGACTGCGCTGCGTCTCTTCCAGAACCCATCATCTACCTATCCCTTCATTTGTGAGTTATGCCTTTAAATAAATCTCCTTTTAACTACGTGGAGTGGCCTTAGTAATTCCACCAATATCTGGCGCCCAACGTGGGGCACGAACCCACGACCCTGAGATTAAGAGTCTCATGCTCTACCGACTGAGCTAGCTGGGTGCTCAGTGCATGAATTGGCTGTTTGAAACCTGAGGCTTAGTAGAGACCCTTGGCCCAGCCTGGGAGGAGGGGACTAGACCTGCCTGGGCTGAGTCCACCAGGTTGATCTCAACCCTCGGTGGAATCTTTGCCCTGGAGGAGATGGAAATGGGTGGTGGGCGGGGAGGGGGGGTGCCGAGAGGGCGGGGTGGGGTGGGGTGGGGGACAGGGGGATGTGGGTGGTGGGGAGGCAGGCGGGACGGGAGGAGGGAGAACAGGGGGAATCTATGGCTGATAGGTAAATTTGAATTGTATATTAAAATAAAAAAATAAAAAAAAAGAAATCGAAAAAAAAAAAAAGAATTTATGTTTAACCAAAAAAAAAAGAAACAGTGACAAACTGAAATCAAGAAATACTAGACAGGGGCCACAGCTCAGTCTGTAAATGCTTGTTCATAAGCAGGAAGACCTGTGTTTAAAGTCAGAACTCACATTAAAAAATGATAGGCACAGTAAAAAAAAAAAAAAACTACATTTTTCTCTGAGGGATAGTGCCAGTGCCTTCTGTAGGTTTTAGTATGTAATAATTTTGTTGTCATTCAGTCAGACTACCTGAAGCAAAGCACTCTTGGTTTAGTGAGAGACACTACCTAAATAAATAAGCAGAGAGCAATTGAAGAGGATACCCAACATCAACTTCTGACCTTTTCATGTACACACACACATACACACACACACACACACACACATACACACACACACACACAGGAGCATGTGCCCTCTCACACAGACACATACATGCACATATACTATACTACATATAAAAACAAAAAATTTCATAATCTGTACCATTATTAGCTCTGTTTACTATTGATGTTATTTAAAGGTACGTTTTAGAGTTCCAAAGATACATGTATTCAACCTTAAATTATTATTTTAAAAGTTTGCTTTGTTTAAAGTTTGTTTGGGGGCTAGTGAATTGGCTTAATGGGTAAAAGCACTTGCTGTCAAGCCTAATAATCTGAATGTGATCACCCAGACCCACATGGTGGAAGGAAGGAGAGAACTGACTCTCTTAGTTTGTCCTCTGACTTCCATATCTCACAGACAGGCAGAGACACACACAAAATGAATAGATTTGCATTTCACTGTATAGAAATTGAAGAATGCAGTTTATGATATGGATTTTGACATTTTATTTTTCTTGTATACCTATAAGTGCTTTGCCTGCATGTGTATAAATGCATCATATGAGTGAAGTGCCCAAGAAAGGCCAGAAGACGGCATTGGGATCACCTTTTATAGCTTCATAATATTTACATTTTGAGGTCTATAAAAACTTTATTTGAAAGCAAATTTTGGGTCAATTTTTACAACATTTCTATGTATGCATAGAAAAAACCCATAATCTTTATGTAGTAAGTGCAGGACTTTTATGTTTTTTATATTGATCTAAGTTTGTTCAAATATTCTATATCCTTACCAGAAATTTGTGATCTGTCATTTTTGGTTGAAGTGACTTAAGAATTTGTTTTAGTATTATATATTTGTTAGTTTCTTCCTATAATTATGTCAGCTTTTGCCTTATACATTTTAAATCTATGAGGTAAGGTTGGTTGGTGGCTCTCCCTATTTCCCTGATCTCTAAGGCTTTCATCCCTATATTTGGCTCCGTGTTTTTTATTTAATAAGACCATCCAGAAATTCATCTACACTTATTTGTGTTTGTGTGTGTGTGTGTGTGTGTCTTTGGGGGTGCTCATGTAGATGTGCACATACTTCCATTTGTACATATATGTATAACCTCATATATTACTGCTCAGGTTTCATGTGTGTGCGCACGCATGTGCACATGCATATGTTTCTGTGTGTATGGTGTGTGTTTACCCATGTGTGTAGTCTTCCTCTAGTGCTCTCTACCTTATTTTTGAGACAGTCTGTCACTAAACAAAGAGCTGGCTGACCAGTAAGCCTCCAGAATCTTCCTGTTTCCATACCGACAGCAATAGGGTTATAGATACCTATTGCTATCTGGGGGACCAGCTTTCTGCAGCACAGGGGTCTAAAGGAATCCACGGCATCTGTGTGTAATAAGATTTTTCTATCTGAGGGGGTTAAGGAAAAAGACACTCACACACTCTCTTGATGGTTCCCTTCAGACCTTTACTTTATTCTTCTTTTGCATTCTCTATTCTTTATTCTTCTGGTGATTTCCTTCTGTCATTCTTGATGTTTTCCTTCTAACTCTATCTTTATTCTTGATGTTTCCCTTCTAGTTCCTTCTAGCTCTCTCATTCCTGATGTTTTCCTTCTAACTCTGACATTCCTGATCTTTTTCTTCTAATTCATTTAACTCTCCCATTCTTGATGTTTTCCTTCTAACTCATTTTAACTCTATCTTTATTCTTTCTCTTACAGCTTATATACCCCAGCAAAATTTTTCAGGCAATTATAAAAATTACAATGTGGTTACATTCTGTTTCTCAAGTGAATGATTACAATGAATAAAAAACAAATAGTACAAAACAGTATGTTTTCCATATCCGTTACATGATTAAAAATTTTACATATTACAGGTAAAAGACAAATTATTCCAAAAACCCACATACATTCAGATGCAACTTGTTATAGATTAACCGTGTGGTCAAGCAAGTTATTCTTCTCAGTCAGGCCTTTTACTGGCAGGCTGCATTTTGCAGTTACAAAGAACGGGCCAATTACTTTATTACTTATCTTGAAAGGTAATTTTTTTAACTCTTTCACAACTAAGATTTTATTAGTTGAGGAGCAGAGTACACAGACATTTCAATTCTTAAAACATGTACCCAAACTCTAAGATGTAGGGAGCTGCGTGCAGCCACGCCTTAAAGATGGCGCTGGTTACCGCCTTCCGCCATCCCGATGGCGAGCACTCCCTGTGATAAACAACTCCATATAGCGGAATTTGTGGCTTGCTTGCGCATGCTTGAGCCTATTGGGCAATGCCCACGTGGCAACCTGGGGTTGGCTGCCCAGAGCCTATTTAAGGCCTGGAGAGGCTTTGCCCGGGGGGATTTTTAGAAGTCAGAAGATTGTTCAAAGGCCTGAATAAACTGCAGGAAGAAGAGCTCAGTGTTGTGTCTTCCTTGCTGGTCAAGGTGGTTGCGACAACTGGTGGCCCGTACAGGGAACCTCTCACCAGTGAGCCCAGAACTTCTTGCAGTCAGGGGGTATACCGGTAAGTCCTCAGGTAAAGTGGGGATCCGCGTCCAAAGCGGGGAATAGTCCTCAGGTAAAGTGGGGATCCGCGTCCAAAGCGGGGAATAGTCCTCAGGTAAAGTGGGGATCCGCGTCCAAAGCAGAGAATAGTCCTCAGGTAAAATGGGGATCCGCATCTAGAGCGAGGATTGCTCTTCTCTGTAAATAAAGAGAGAGTGGGATTCAAGAGGCCGCGACAAAAGCAGAAGGTTAAAAGTATAAGGTGAAACTACTAATTTCTAGCTTGAGAACAATTATGAGTGCTTCTTCGTCGCACCCAATTTTTTTGGCTCTTAATGAGCTGCTCTTATCAAAGAAATTGAAAATAAAGAAAAGCACTCTAGAAAGATTTCTGGAGGAGTGTGATACTGTAGCTCCTTGGTTTGCAGTTTCTGGGAGTTTAACTACAGCCACCTGGGAAAGGTTAGGAAGAGATCTTGATTTTGCCGCGGAGCAAGGAACATTAAGGAGTGGGGTAAGACCGGTGTGGAAGCTAGTAAGAGGTTGTCTTGAGGATCAGAGATGTAGTGAAGCGGTTGAAAAGGGGCAAACTGCATTAGAAATCTTAAAAGAGGAGAGATCAGAAAAGGCCTTATTGGATAAAACAAAGTGAGAAGGAAGAAAAGAGTAAGAAGTTGTACCCTAGTCTTTCAGAGCTTGAAAGCGAGTTTGAAAGCGACTTGTCAGAGTCGGTAAGGGCTGAATCTAGTGAAGCAGAAGAGGTAAGATCAATTACAGAACAGGTGAAAAATGTTAGAGTTTATAAACGAAAAAAGGAAAAGGACAGAAAACAACAGGAGAGGGAGGCTTGTGTCACACCGTACTATGAACCTGCCGCACAGCCACCCTGTGGAAGTAGTGCTGCAGCCACCTCCTTTAATCCGGAAGTATGGAGGGCAGTCAGAACTGAAATGCTATCAGCCTACCCAGTATTTCAAGATAACCAAGGTCAAAGATACCATGAGCTGCTAGACTTTAAGGTAATTAAGTCCCTGGCAGAGTCCGTACGGACATATGGTATTACTGCTTCATTTACTGTAGCTCAGGTGGAGGCCTTGAATAGACATTGTATGACTCCTGCTGATTGGGGTGGGCTTGCACGTGCTTGCTTATCTCCAGGTCAATATCTAGATTGGAGGGCTTTTCTAATTGAATTTGCTAATGAGGAGGCAGCCGCCAATATTGCTGCAGGCAATCCGGCATGGGACAGGGACATGCTGCTTGGACAAGGTCGATTCGCTAACCAACAGACCGGCTATCCAGTTCAGGTTTATGAGCAAATTAACAAAATTGGAATAAAAGCCTGGAAAGCCCTTCCCAATAAGGGGGAAGTGAGCGGCAATCTTACTAAGATCCTTCAGGGTCCCATGGAGCCTTTTTCAGACTTCGTTGCTCGTATGGTTGAGGCTGCAGGCAGAATTTTTGGAGACCCTGATGCGGCTATGCCACTCATAAAGCAGTTAGTTTATGAACAATGTACAAAAGAATGCAGAACTGCTATAACTCCTTATAAATCAAAAGGCCTTGAAGCATGGATGAAGGTGTGTAGAGAGTTAGGAGGGCCATTATCCAATGCTGGATTGGCAGCAGCTGTCATCCAGCTAGCAAAAAAGGGAACCGGGAATACTAACTCCGAAGCCTGCTTGGGTCATTTAAAGCGTAATTGCCTGGAAGGAGGTAGGAATACAGCAAGAGGACCCAGTGTGGGTTCCTCAGTGGCCGCTTTCCTCTGAAAAGCTATCAGCAGCAAAGGAGTTGGTAAAGGAACAGCTTGAGGCAGGACATATAAGACCCTCTGTGTCCCCTTGGAATACACCTATATTCGTTATAAAAAGAAAATCTGGAAAATGGCGATTGTTACAGGATCTTAGGGCTATTAATGATCAGATGCAGATCATGGGTCCAGTGCAACGAAGGCTACCGCTCTTATCAGCCCTGCCAGCTTCTTGGCACATAATCGCTGTGGATATAAAGGATTGTTTCTTTTCCATCCCCTTATTTAATACTGATAGTGCGAGATTTGCCTTTACTCTCCCTTCCATCAATCATGAGGAACCAGATAAGAGATATGAGTGGATGTTTCTTGTTTCTGCTATACAGAGAGCTTATGATTTTCATAGAACATTTCATGTTAATGCCAGAGCTTTACAACAAAAATTTTCCATCTTTTGAGCAGATGCACGAAAGGTTGTTCTAGATTGTCCACAATGTGTTATATATCATCATCCTCCTGGTTTGGGAGTTAATCCTCGAGGTTTGCTTCCATTGCGAGTATGGCAAATGGATATCACTCATATCCCTGAATTTGGACGTATTAAATACGTTCATGTATCAGTAGACACCTGCTCAGGGATTATTCATGCATCGCCGCTGACAGGAGAAAAGACATCTAATGTCATTGCCCATTGCCTAGAAGCATGGGCAGCCTGAGGAAAACCAGGACAACTCAAAACAGACAATGGACCTGCCTATACAGGGCAGAAATTTGCATCTTTTTGTCAGCAAATGGATGTACAACTTGTACATGGCCTGCCCTACAATCCGCAGGGTCAGGGTATAGTGGAACGTGCCCATCGTACGTTAAAGAAGTATTACAAAAACAAAAAGGGGGAATAGGCTACGGCCATACCCCTAAAGAAAGAATATCCATTGCTCTATTTACCATAAATTTTTTGAATTTGGACATTTATAATCAGTCTGTCGCAGATAGGCATCAGGGTCAGCAAGGCCCCACTAAAGGAATGGTGCAATGGAAGGACGTGTTGACAGGTGTCTGGCACGGTCCAGATCCCGTGCTGACATGGGCACGAGGTTCTGTTTGTGTTTTCCCACAGGATCGGCAAGACCCGATCTGGGTACCCGAACGTCTGGTGAGGAAAACTCAATATTGAGAAGCCTATGTGTAACTAGTATCCAGTATGAAAATTTTACTCGTGCTGCAAACTTGTCTAAACAGTTGTCTAGTTACCTTCTAGGAAATTGGACAGGAGAATTCGATGGCCTGATGGATCAACTGAGAGTGGCCATAGTTGCTGTCAATTCAACTCGAGTGGATCCTGGACCTGCAGGAGGACTGTCTTCTGGGATCTCTATGACCATGAATCATCTGAAAGAGTGGGCGGGTCTAGGTGCCTTAACGGGCCTACTGGTGCTTGCCTCCCTGGTTTGCCTGTGGTGCATTTGTCGTATTAGGCTCTCTCAGCAGCGCAATGCAGCCATGATCATTCAAGCCTTTACGGTCATAGAGGCCGGACAGTTTCCCCCAGACCTGGTTGACTACTTTAATTCATATGCAGGATGCGAGGCTAGCGCACTGCACTCAGGACCACAGCAGCATCATTGGTCTTGAGGAGAGTACGTCTGATTGCATGTGGGTTAATGCCCCAAGTTCCCACCTCTGTGAAAAAGGGTATCGGACAGGTCAAGCATTCTCTGGGTGGATGACACCTGTGTGGATGCCAGTACATAGTCCTCTGTTTTTCCTTAACAGAGATCAGACCTCTGCTCTCGCCTGCTAATTTAAATAAAACAAAAGGGGGAACATGTAGGGAGCTGCGTGCAGCCGCGCCTTAAAGATGGCACTGGTTACCGTCTTCCGCCATTCTGATGGCGAGCGCTCCCTGTGATAAACAACTCCATATAGCGGAATTTGTGGCTTGCTTGCGCATGCTTGAGCCTATTGGGCAATGCCCACGTGGCAACCTGGGGTTGGCTGCCCAGAGCCTATTTAAGGCCTGGAGAGGCTTTGCCCGGGGGGATTTTTAGAAGTCAGAAGATTGTTCAAAGGCCTGAATAAACTGCAGGAAGAAGAGCTCAGTGTTGTGTCTTCCTTGCTGGTCGAGGTGGCCGCGACACTAAGAGTCATACTTTGCGTTCACATACCCAAAAGAGCCATGTGTTGTTTCTCTTTCAACTTAGTCCAGTGATGTTCCAGCCTAAACTTGGCAAGTTTTCCCTAAGACCTCACATAACAATCAAATGCTTACAATCCTCAATTCCACTGACGCACAATTTTATGCCACATACAGTACATACTCAAAATTTCAATCTTTCACAGCACGTTATCACAATTGTTAGGAAAATGGACCATGACCAGAGACAGTTCTGACAGGGCAAGGACTGAGGAGTGGTTTTTTAGGATAGAGTTCTACTAGAAACACGAGACCAGAAATAACTGAAAATATTCCAGACACAAATGCACGACCAAGACTATAAATTACCATTTAGTATGCTTTGTGTTGTAGGATATAAAACTAGCCCCCTCTATGGAATGTTATGGTGACCCCCGAGACAGTCACAGCCTCTCCTGATTCAGTATCCTGCTATTTTCTGGATGTACCGAAAAATAAACAACCAACAAGTGATTTAACCTCTTAAAAATCATTTATACTTAAAAAACAGGATGAGGTGGGACTTCCCCCCACCTTTTAAAATGTTTCTAGAGCTACCCTCAAATTTACAAAATAGTTGATAAAGATATTTCTCTGGATTATACAAGAAGGGAGGTGGGGACACTGACAGACATGGATGGTTAGTTTGACTTGACTTCTTTCTCTTCTACTTCAGAGGCTGGACTCTGGTTTTCAGTTTCTCAATTTTCTGCAGGCACATTTGTAGTTTGCTGGTCAGCCATCTCAGTCTGTTTGCCCTTTGCTCCACTCTTCCCTTTTGTTTGCACTTTTTTGTCTGATTTATCCTTTCCTACGACCTTTTTTGGCTTCATGTCCACCTTGACAGGGGCAGGCTTGGCCAAAAGCCACATGGCTTGGGCTCCACCTTTGCCACTTCACCCTGGCTAACCTTCCTCTTGGGCATCCTGGAGGTGCTGAGTGGGAGGCACTTGCGATGCTGAATCTGTCATGGAGTTTCACTGTTTAGCTTCCACCTCAGGAACTGCTGAGACCACTGCAACCTGACAAAGGGGCTGATGGGAATTGAAAGGTAATCTTATAAGGAATCTTAAAGGAATCACAAACCTAAACTTTTATACATGAAGAAACAGTCAGTCAGCTCTACTTTTAAATCTTTAGGGTACATACCCACTCATCAATAGTTTTTTATATCAGGAGATTGAGGGCAAAAATGGGTATAAGGAATTAATCATCACCTTTGGTCATCAACCAATCCTAGCAAGAAAAGTACATCAGCTAGTAATAATTGGGCTGCTTTGTTCTTGTTCCCTGACCTTAAAGAATTCTGCGTTCAACTATGTGCCTTTCTAAAACTTTAGATTATCTTCTTGGGTTTTTTTTTTTTTAACCTCAAAGTTATCTGATGAAAACATCTTAGTCTAACTTTAAGTTATTTTCAAAGCTTTGTATCAGCTATTATGCACTCTGAAACCTGTGAACACATCTGTCAACATTAAGGTTAAAAGAATTTAAGCTAGCTGGGCTACTGGGAAACAACTGCTTTTCTTTTTTGTATTTTTTTATTCATTTTACATACCAACCACAGATCCCCCTCCCATTCCTCCTCTTGCTACCCCCTTGCCCCTGCCTTCCCACCCCACCCTCAACACATCCCTCATCCCTTCCTCCAACAGGGTAAGTTCTTCCATGGGGGGACAGCTAAGTCTGGTACATTTAGTTGGGGCAGGACTACGCCTCTCCCCAATGTATCAAGGGTGAACAAGGTGTCTGACCATAGATAATGGGGTCCAGAAAGCCAACTCATGCACCAGGGATAGACCATGATCACATTGCCAGGGGCCCCTCAAACAGACCCAGCTACACAACTGTCTCCCTTATGCAGCAGGTCCAGTCCGGTCCCATGCAGGTTCCACAGCTGTCGGTTCAAAGTTTGTGAGTTCCTTTGAGCTTGGTTCAGTTGTCTCTGTAGATTTCCCCATCATGATCTTGACCTCCTTTGCTCATACAATCCCTCTTCTGTAGATGTAACCAACCATCTTATTAAATAAGAGACACAGAGCCAATGTAAAGATAAAAGCCCAAGAGGTCAGAGCTAAGAGCCTTACCCGCTTTCCGCCAGCTAGCCTCTCCCGCCAAGAGACCTCTCCGAAAAGGAACTACTTCCTGTGTGTTTGCCTTATAAAGAGTTCTTGTTCTTCCTTCTCATTGGTTGTAAACCCAACCACATGACTGTCTCGTCACTGCCTGTCTGTAGGTCACTCCAGGTCTTCTATGGTTGGTATTGAGATTAAAGCCGTGTGTCTCCAATGCTGGCTGTATCCTTGAACACACAGAGATCTACCTAGTTCTGCTTACCAAGTGCTGGGATTAAAGGCGTGCACCACCACCACCCTGGCTTTCCCTATGGCTTGCTAATAGCTCTGACCCCTAGGCAACTTTATTTATTAACATACAAATAAAATCACATTTCAGCACAAATAAAATACCACTATACTCTTCCCTCTCTTCAACTAGACTCCTGGAGCTCGGCCTAGTGCTTGGTTGTGGATCTCTGCATCTCTGTCCATCAGTTACTGGATGAAGGCTCTATGATGACAGAGTATTCACCAATCTGATTACCAGGGTAAGCCAGTTCAGGCACCCTCTAGAATATTGCTAGTAGTCTAATCTGGGGTTATCCTTGTGAATTCCTGGGAATTTCCCTAGCACCCAGTTTCTCCCTTACCCCATAATGTCTCCCTCTATCAAGGTATCTCTTTCATTGCTCTCCTGCTCTGTCCCTTCCCCATGTTGATCATCTTGTTCCCTTGTTCTCATCCCCCCACCCCTCCCCTCTATTCCCCACCCCCACATCCCCAGTTTACTCATGGGAATCTCCTCTGTTTCCCTTTCCCAAGATGATATGTACATCACTCTTAGGGTTCACCTTGTTTCTTAGCATCTCTGGTGCTGTGGGTTGTAGTATGATTATCATTTGCTTTACATCTACTATCCACTTATGAGTGAGTACATACCATGTTTGTCTTTCTGAGTCTGGGTTACCTCACTCAGGATGATATTTTCTAGTTCCATCCCATTTGCCTGCAAATTTCATTTTTTTTTAACAGCTAAGTAATACTCCATTGCATATATGTACCACATTTTCTTTATCCATTCTTTGGTTGAATGGCATCCAGGTTGCTTCCAGGTTTTAGTTATTATGAATAATGCTGCAATGAAAATAGGTGAGCAAGAGTCCTTGTAGGATTGAGTATCCCTTGGGTATATGCCCAAGAGTGGTATCATTGGATCTTGATGTAGATTAATTCCCACTTTTCTGTGAAACCACCATACTGATTTCCAGAGTGACTGTACAAGTTTGCATTCCCACCAACAGTAGAGGAGTGTTCCCCTTGCTCCATATTCTCTTCAATATAAGCTGTCATCAGTGTTTTTTATCTTAGCCATTCTGACAGGTGTAATATTATGGTATCTCAGAGTCATTTTGATTTGCATTTCCCTGATAGCTAAGGATGTTGAACACTTCCTTAAATGTCTTTTCACCATTTGAGATTCTTCTGTTGAGAATTTTCTGCTTATATCTGTGCCCCATTTTTAATTGGATTATTTGATATTTTGATGTCTAGTTTCTTGGATTCTTTATATATTTTGGAGAGCAACCCTCTGTCAGATGTGGGGTTGGTAAAGATCTTTTCCCATTCTGTAGGCTTCCATTTAATCTTAATGACAGTGTCCTTTGCCTTACAGAGGCTTCTCAGTTTCAGGAGGTCCCATTTATTAATTGTTGTTCTCAGTGTCTGTGCTACTGGTGTTATATTTAGGAAGTAGTCTCCTGTGCCAATGCATTCAAGGCCACTTCCCACTCTCTCTTCTATGAGGTTCAGTGTAACTGGATTTATGTTGAGGTCTTTGACCCACTTAGACTTGAGTTTTGTGCATGGCAATAGATATGGATCTATATGCAGGCTTCTACATGTAGACATCCAGTTATGCCAGCACCATTTGTTGAAGATGCTTTCTTTTTTTCCATTGTATAGTTTTGGCTTTGTCAAAAATCAGGAGTTCATAGGTGTGTGGATTAATGTCAGGATCTTCAATTAGATTCCATTGGTCCACACTTTGGTTTTTATGCCAGTACTAAGCTGTTTTTATTACTATAGCTCTATAGTAGAGCTTGAGGTCAGGGATGGTGATGCCTCCACAGGTGGTTTTGTTATACAGGATTCTTTCAGCTATCCTGGGTTTTTTTGCTTTTCCATATGAATTTGAGTGTTATTCTTTCCAGGTCTATGAAGAATTGTGTTGGGATTTTGATTGGGATTGCACCTAATCCATAGATCGCTTTTGGTAAGATTGCCAGTTTTACTATGTTGATCCTACCTATCCAAGAGCATGGGGGGATCTTTTCATTTTCTGATATTTTCTTCAATTTCTTTCTTCAAAGACTTAAAGTTCTCATCATATAGGTCTTTCACTTGTTTGGTTAGAGTTACCCCCAAGATATTTTAGGTTATTTGTGGCTATTGTAAAGGGTATTGTTTCTCTAATTTCTTTCTCAGCCCATTTATCATATGGATATAGGAGGGCTACTGATTTTTTTGAGTTAATCTTGTATCCTACCACATTACTGAAGGTATTTGTCAACTGTAGGAATTCCCTGATAGAATTTTTGGAGTCATGTATACTATCATATCATCTGAAAACAGTGAAAGTTTGACTTCTTCCTTTCCAATTTGTATCCCATTGATCTCCTTTTGTTGTCTTATTGCTCTAGCTAGAACTTTTGAGTGCCATATTGCATAGGTATGGAGAGAGTGGACATCCTTAACTTGTTCCTGATTTGAGTGGAATCACTTTGAGTTTCTCACCATTTAGTTTGGTGTTGGCTGTTGGCTTGCTGTATATGGCCTTTATTATGTTTAGGTATGTTCTTTGTATCCCTGATCTCTCCAAGACCTTTATCATGAGGGAGTGTTGTATTTTGTCAAAGGCTTTTTCAGCATCTAATGAGATGATCATGTGTTTTTTTTTCATGATCAATTGTTTGTTTATATGGTGTATTACATTGACAGATTTTCGTATGTTGAACCACCCTTGCATCTCTGGAAGTCTACTTGATCATGATGGATGATTTTTTGATGTGTTCTTGGATTCAGTTTGCCAGTATTTTATTGAGTATTTTTGCACCAATGTTCATGAGGGAGATTGGTCTGTAATTTTCTTTCTTTGTTGCATCTTTGTGTGGTTTGGGTATCAGGGTAACTGTAGCCTTATAGAAGGAGTTTGGCAATGTTCCTTCTGTTTCTATTGTTTGGAACAATTTGAGGAGTATTGGTATTAGCTCTTCCTTGAAATTATGGTAGATTTCTGCACTGAAACCAAGTGACCCTGGGATTATTTTGGTTGGAAGACTTAATGACTGCTTCTATTTCCATAGGAGTTATAGGTCTATTTAAATTGTTTATCTGGTCTTGATTTAATTTGGATATATGGTACCTATCCAGAAAATTGTCCATTTCTTTTAGATTTTCCAGTTTTGTAGAGTACAGGTTTTTGAAGTATGACCTGATGATTCTCTGGATTTCCTCATTGTCAGTTGTTATGTCTCCTTTCCATTTCTGATTTTGCTAATTTGGATGCTCTCTCTCTCTGCCTTTTGGTTAGTCTGGATAAGGGCTTGTCTATCTTGTTGATTTTCTCAAAGAACCAACTCATTGTTTCATTGATTCTTTGTATTGATCTCTTTGTTTCTATTTTATTGATTTCCGCACTCAATTTGATTATTTCTTGGCTTCCACTCCTCCTGGATGAGTTTGCTTCTTTTTCTTCTAGAGCTTTCAGGTGTGCTGTTAAGTCACTAGTGTGAGATTTCTCCAACTTCTTTATGTGGGCATTTAGTTCTATGAATTTTCCTCTTAGCACTGCTTTCATAGTGTCCCATAAGTTTGGGTATTTTGTACATTCATTTTCATTGAATTCTAGGAAATCTTTAATTTCTTTTTTATTTCTTCCTTGACCCAGTGGTGATTCATTTGGGCATTATTCAGTTTCCATGAGTTTGTAGGCTTTCTGTAATTTGTGTTGTTGTTGAATTCTAACTTTAAGGCATGGTGGTCTGATAAAATACAGGAGGTTATTCCATTTTTTTTTTTGTATCTGTTGAGATTTGCTTTGTGACTGAGCATGTGGTCAGTTTTAGAGAAGGTTCCATGGGGTGCTGATAGGAAGCTATATTCTCTTGTGTCAGGGTGGAATGTTCTGTAGATATCTATTAAGTCAGTTTGAGTCATAATGTCTGTTAGTTCCCTTATTTCTCTGTTAAGTTTCTGTCTGGCAGACCTGTCCTTTGGTGAGTGTGGGGAGTTGAAGTCTCCAACTATTTGTGTGTGGGATTTGATGTGTGATTTAAGCTTTAGTAATGTTTCTTTTACAAATGTGGGTGCCCTTGTATTTGGGGCATAAATGTTCAGAACTGAGACTTCGTCTTGAGGGATTTTTCCTGTGATGAATATGTAATGTCTTTCTTGGCCTGTTTTGATTAATTTTAGTTTGCAGTCTATTTTGTTAGATATTAAGATAACTACACCAGCTTGTTTCTTAAGTCCATTTGACAGGAAAGACTTTTCCCAGCCCTTAACTCTGAAGTAGTGTCTGTCTTTGAGGTTGAGGTGTGTTCCTTGTATACTGTTGTTTGAATCTTTGACCCGTCCAGCAGGCCAGGTTATTAGGTGGGACTCGAGGAAGCACCTCCTGAAAGGCCAATGGGGGCGAGAGAGAAAGGAGACCAAGCATGTAAAGAAAAACACAGTCAGTCTGAGTTGCGTCAAGGTCTCATTTATTGCAAGGGGAAGCAGGTTTATATATGCTGGTAGATAGGAGAAATGAATAGGAGAAAGGGGGAATGAAAGTTTGAAGAATAGAGTCAGGGTGAGGTCTCTTTGAAGAATAGAGTCAGGGTAAGGTCTCTTTTGTCCAATGCTTGTGCAACTGACCAACTGAACATACTCCAGGAAGTTAATCTAAAAGTATATTAATCTAAAGGTACATTTTGTGGTTTTTCCGGGAGTTATTGTTTTTGTAACTTAGTAACGGTTGTCAAGGGTGTAGTTACGTCAGATCATCCAAGCAAGAAAGGTCAGAGCGCAGTCATCCAACTTTAAGTCCCCAACAATTCCCCCTTTTTTCTTTAAAATGACCAAGGTGGGCGTTGGTCATAATTCGAGAGGGCCCCTGTCTTAGGCTATATGGAGTGCACCCTGTGACTGGCAACATGCCATTTTGAGCCTGTCTTGACGACCTCTGTACGTTGTGCCCCCAGCACAGGCCCCATACTAATCCCGTCATTGAGTACCCTCTAGCCTTTAGTTGTAAGGGGTTTTTAGGGTCGTATGACGCTGAACCTGAGCCTTTCACCTGTTTCAATAGTTTGATCTCCATTTTCTAAACGATGGTAATGTACTGAGACAGTTTTTGATAGAGCCGAATTGATCTGATTTTTTATGAATTGTGTAAACCGTTGAAAAGCCCAAGGACCAAAGGTGAGGAGGAGAAGGAAAATAATCAGGGGGCCCAGGAGGGTGGGGATCAGGGTAGAAAGCCAAGGGGATTCTTTCAGCCAGCCCTCAAACCAATTGTGCTGATTCTCAAAATCACGTTTTCTTTGGGTCAATCTTTCTCTTAGTTTATTCATTGATTCTCTGACTATTCCAGTGTGATCTGCATAAAAGCAGCATTTTTCCTTTAAGGCTGCGCATAAGCCTCCTTCCTTTAAAAATAGTAGATCCAGACCTCTTCTGTTTTGTAACACAACCTCTGATAGCGTGGTTAAAGATTTCTCAAGAGCAGAAATGGATCTCTCTATGGCCTCTAGGTCAGTGGTCATAGCCATTTGTAACTGCATAAGGTGGTTGCTTTGTATGAGGGCAGTAGTCCCTGTACCAATTCCTGCAGCAATGGCCCCAATACCTAATAAAAGGTCTATAGTCATAGACACAGGTTCTCGAGTGTATCTGCCCCTCTGCTCAAAGAATTCCATCACTGAGCTCTCTTCATCATAGGTGACAGGAGGCCATAGCTGGACCATCACACAAAATTCATGAGAATCATTAAATATCTGAGCAGACACGCAAGGGGTCAATCCTGTGTTGCAGGCCCAGTAGGACCTGTTAGGTGCCTCGAGATAATAGCTTCCTTTATAGGGTATCAGTGTCTGGGTACAGAGGTGTCTATGGGTCGGTGGGACTCTGCCCAAACAGGAACCTTGTCCAGAGACCTCAGGGAGTGTTAGTTTATGGGGCTTAGTCTGACATCTATCGCTCGGGGAAGTGAGGTTGTTGGCAGCAGACTGAAAGGCAATTCCCTCATAATAGGGAGGACTGGAGGTAAGGCAAAGCCAGCAATCCAAGGTCTTGTTCGGATTTGTGGCATTTAGGGCCATATAGGCTCCCTGAACCAAATTAAACAATCTATCCCTTGTTCCCCCAAAAGGAATAAGCAGAGTGCTGTTACTGGAACCCATGATGGTAGTCACGGTGCTTGGTGCAGGGTTGGGGGAGGGACGAGGTGATGGCACCCTCTCATGATTGGAGGGAACCTTTTGGTCAAGAAGAACTGAGTTGGGCCCCACTGATGTTGGGTTCAGGTTTTCTATTTTTAGTAGGATTGTGAAGATGACTCCTTTGTCTACACCATAGAGATACCAGCGGAGTCCCCATGTTTTTCCTGAGGGCCATTCTCGATTTGCCTTGCCTTGGGGAGTAAAAGTTATATTTAAAAGTAGTGACAGCCCATGATTATGGACTCCCCAGTTATAGGACCTATAGCAGAAACAGCTATTTGTGTCAGGCTTACTGTATCCCCTTGTAACTGAAATAAGGTCCCAAGATGAAGATGGCTCCCAATAAGCTGCCCTTGTGGTCTCACACCCCCATCGAGCACAAAAGAAAGTCTCAACTCCTCCACATCTGGCAGCCGTGGCTCGGCTCCTACCATCCTTGGGACAGACATAGAAGTCAGATTGTGCCAACCTACAATGGGCTGTAGGACTAACACAGCCTGGGGCAGTCATCACGGCAGGGTTAGTACCATAAAACATTCCAAAAGGGCCTGACCAGCGGCCTGTAAATGTTTGCCCTCC
>CABHPR010126549.1:0-11802 GCA_902168415.1 Peromyscus melanophrys | reverse complement strand
CACACACACACACACACACACACACACGCACGCACGCACGCACGCACACACACACACATGCACATGTGAGAGTTATGGATATGTATTTTCCATCCTCATACCTGGACCCTGTTTCTAAACTCTCTACTTCCAAAAAATTCAGGCAACCAGCAGCGAAAATGGGAAGAATTCTTTCCTGCTTGCCCTTTCTCTTGGCTAGTCCCCACCCCCCTGTTTGCAGAAGAAGTTATAGATCTTAAAAAAAAAAACTTAAAGTGTGCAGAGGGACTCTTCATAGCTGAATGCTTACGACTGTTAAGACCGATGTTACTTGGCAAAATTCAAAACCACAAACAACAAAGGCTATAGGGAAGTTACAAAACAAACAGCATTCTCTGGGGTTCTTCCCAAGGGCTTCCAAGCAGGGCTAAGCATTGGTTCAGCTAATTCAGGTAAGTGCTGACATACAGGTATATTTTCCTCCCAGAGAGGGGAGGGGGAAATCAATAAAATATGCAAATAAGGCCTCAAACTTCAGAGCATGGAAATGTGGGTATTTTAATTTCCCTCGATGCAGACAAATGCAGCCATGAGAAGCTTCTTCAGGAGGGTTTGTCATCTGCCGTTTATATTGAGGGGGACATTAAGCAGCAGTGAGCAGAGGAGTGAATTATTCAGAAGGCAGCAAGACCCTTGCGCACAGTGTGGTAGGCCCAGTCATTCCCAACAGGCCTAAGTCCTCCCAGAAGCCACTCAAAAATCACCAAAGTAAGGATGAAATTGTCAGATTGTGCCTTGTTCTCCGTGGCTGCCCCTGTGTTTTTGAAAGACACTGAAAGGAGCATTTTTTGCTCCTGGAAGCTTCCTTGTGGCCTGTTTGGAAGATGTCTCTTTCTGTGGGAGAACACAGCTGAGCTTCTGAGCCCTGCTTCTGACAGGCTGCTGCTTCGGAGGGCCTGGCTCCTGACTGAGCTGCTGCAAAGAGGCAGCCTTGGCCCCGCAGCACTGGCCGACTTCACCACTGACAGCTTGTTGCTATGGGAGGCAGCTGAGTAGTCTTGGTTTCCTTATGTAAAGTGTAACAGAAACACCTGCTCCAAAGCTTGGTGGTGAACATTAAAAACTAGCCAATAGGCCAGGCATGGTGATGTGCTCTTTAACCCCAGCATTCTGAAAACTGAGGCAGGTGGCCGTTTTGAGTATTAACTCAAAACTCCAGCCTCCTCTATATAGCCAGTATTAGACCACCCAGGGCTGCTGCATAGTGAGACTACCTTTAAAATAATAATAATAATAATAATAATAATAATAATAATAATAATAACTAAAAGCTAATAGGAGCCAGGAGTGGTGGCATACTTCTGTAATTCTGTGGTCGGAAAGCTGAGGCAGGAGGATTATGGTGAGTTCAAGGTCAGTTTGTGGCTGTATAGTGAAATCCTGTGAAGAAAGAAAAGAAGGGGGGAAGGAGGAAATAGACTCATGATCCCTTTACAAACAGAAATGTTCTCTGGACACCTAGATACCCTCACTGCACACCCTTAAGTTTGTGTCTAGAAACCATACAGCACGCAGTGAGCATGCTCCCTCTCTTTCTCTTAGACCAGCCACATGTAGGAAGAATGTGATTTCCTTTTTCACAATGAGTTTAAGAAAGTAAGATTAGAATAATAACATAATGGGTAGACTTCTACACTTCAGGGCTTAGCCACTGAAAAGGAGAGAAAGGGCTTAACTTTGAAATAGGATGAGGCTACAAAGGATTGAGTCTCTTGGGGCACTGGAAGAACAAGAGGAACTTTCTGGAAGTTACTTGGTGCTCCTGGGTTCGGGCAGCTGTGAGGTAGGAAAGAGAACACATTACCTGGGCCAGAACCAGCAGCTGGTCCCTTGCTGCCGGGAGTCACCACTTCCTCCCTGCCTCTGAGCAAAGAATGGGGTGACCCCCAGACAGGGTTAGTGTGGCATGACTGAGCCCACACAGGGAAAGCCTCCCGCCCCGTGCCAGGCAAGAAGCAAATGCCAAGAACAGCTATTATCTGAAGAATTTGGATCCCGTGAGAGTTAAAGGAA
Source organism: Peromyscus melanophrys (assembly GCA_902168415.1). Taxonomy (NCBI): domain Eukaryota; kingdom Metazoa; phylum Chordata; class Mammalia; order Rodentia; family Cricetidae; genus Peromyscus; species Peromyscus melanophrys. Next base: position 9,750 of record CABHPR010126549.1, on the reverse strand, counting down.
AACAGTTTTTACAAGGGAACAGAGAAAATAGACACACAAACACTACCCAAGGCCTGTCAACAGATTACTCCGTATCCTTTCTGCTTTCCAGTTTAAGGACGCTTCTCTCTTTCATCCTTTGTCACCGCAACAGCACAGTGCTCTGGTTTTTACAGAAACCCTGCATCGAAGCAGGGAAACCCCGTTGAAATGAAACCCTTAATGCCATTCTCAACTTGGAGGATTTTGGTTTGGGTGGCTGTGGTGTGATGCTCTGCATTAATCAGATAGCTAGGGGCATCTGTTCCCAGTGTCCAGGCTGGGATAGGAGAGGTTTGCACCAAAGGCCAGCCAGGAGCCTGGAAGAAAGCCCAAGTCCACTGAGTTAGGTCTTTCCACCTCTGCCTCATCATGCCTTCTGAAAGAAATTCCCACAAGTAATAGCTGCCAGATTCAGAAGAAAAAAAAAAGTCCCAAACTCCATTCAAACGTCATTTGCTGTTTGTCATCTTTGAGGTGGTCAAAGCTGTTCTCCTCAACATCAGTACCAGAAAGAGAGAGCTGACTCCGGTTGTAACGGTTCATTTTAATTGTCAACTCAACATATTCTAGAAGCACTCGGGGAAGAAAGGATCAGTGAAGGACTGTCTAGATCGGGTTGGCCTGTAGGCATCATGGGTTGTCTTGATTACACTAATTGATGTGAGATGACCCAGCCTAAAAAAGTGGGCGGTGCTATTCCCTGGATTAGGTCCTGGAGTATCTGAAAACGGAGAAGATGAGCCCAGTGTGAGCTTGCAGGCACCCTCTTTGCTACTGACTGTGGATGTGACCAGATGCTTCGAGTTCCTGCCTTGACTTCCCCACAATGACGGACTGTACCCTGGAATCGAAAGTAGACTCAACCCTTTCTACCTTAAAGTTGCTTCTGTCAAGACATTTCATCACAGCAACAGAAATGAAAGTGTAAAGCTGGCTAGACGGGAGATAGCTGGGAAACGGCACAGCTCTTCCTAGGATCTGATCCATGCCATCCAAGGATCGATGAGCAGCATCTCCCCACTGGAGGCATGGCTGTAACCACACTTCAGTAGTGAATGAGGCTGCTAGGAGGGAGGGATAGATAGATAATACCATAGCTTACTAAACTTTGTGTGCACAGGGCCCAGCACAATGGCTAGACTAAACAGTATTCCATATACACTGATAGACTTCAGGTTTCCCCAAAGAACAGCTTTGTGAGCCTGCAAGATGGCTCTGTGGGTAATGCACTTCCTGTATAACCCTGACAACTTGTGTTTGATGCCTTTGTAAAGAATGAAGGAGAGAAGTAACCCCACAAAATTATCCTCTGACCTCCATATGTGTGCCTGTGGCATGCATGCACCTGCACACACATCATACACCCAATAACAACAATATATTAATTTAAAACACAGCTTTCCATTCGATGTAAATATCAACTGGCTGGCAACAGCTGTATACAATAGGCAAACATACGTGACTAAAAGCATGGATGGAGAATCTGCTACACAGACCACCCTGTGCTAAATACTAGATAAACAAAGCATGAGCACCCCCATCCTGACGTCAGTCTGATGGGAAATAAACCAGGTCTACAGCCTTAACACCTGGGCATGCCCAATGTCGTCTCAGGGAACGAACCCAGCTCTGGTCAAGGCTCTTGCTTGCAGACAATGCAATCCACTCTAGCTCGTTTAAACTGAAGGGATTAATTGGGGTTTATAAATATCTCAGAAAATCACTGGGAAGAAACGGGCTCTTGCCTGAGCTTCCACAATCCTGCCAAAATAGCCTGCCAAAGACATGCTGTCTCTGCCACAGACAGGAACCTCTGAATCAGGAAGCCATTGCCACTACGGCTGGCTCCAGTGCCATCATCCAAGCCAGCAGAATGACCGGCCCATGTCCTGCTTCTTTTCCCATGAAACTTACACCCAAATCCAAGTCGCTCATGAGTGTATCTGGCTGGCAAACTATAAATCACTATCCATGCCCCCACAGAGGGGGCGGGGAATGCGGGAGCTCTTCCACGGGAACTTGAGGTGCTTACCATTGAACTATCACAATGTGGAGAAGCTTCTAAAAAAACAAAAAACAAAACAACAACAACAAACCCTTGGGGTTAGGAAGGACCACTGTCCCCTCAGTGATTAAAGAAACAGCTGCTGTGTCAAGTGGGACTGATGTGGCTGAAGTACACACTTCATGCACGGACTTGGGATTGCAGAGAATGTCTCAATAACCTGGCATGACAGAGGCTTGGTGGTAACTGATCTTCATTTGACCTTGACTGAGTAGGGACTGGTCTGGCAAAGGGTTGCAGGCAGAAAACATTCAAATAATTTCAGGACCCCACAGGTTTCCTGTCATACACAGAGGACATGATTGTGAACTAAAAGACCCATGCTTTACCTCGATGGGGCCCACAGTTTGGGGTAACAGGAGAAAAGGTCTAAGAATTTGCCAGAAGGCCAATGATAGTTAACCTGGAACTTCACGTGCCATGACTTGGGCAAGGGCTGCCCACAGGCCAGGGTGTACTCATCAGCCTGGAGCACTGTTGGGGGCTGCTGGAACCTTTAAGAGGTGAGGCTTACTGAAGGTTAGATGACTAGGGACTTTGAAGGGCAGTTTCCGGTTACATGCTCCTGCCATGACATGCCACTGAAAGGACCAAGCAGATGCCAGAACAGGCTGTCAGTCTCCTCCAGAGATCAGGCCCCATCTTATGACACCAAGGCTTATACCACCCTGCTTGCAGTTTTTCCCTTTAAAAACCCCTCACCCTGCCGGGCGGTGGTGACACACGCCTTTAATCCCAGCACTCGGGAGGCAGAGGCAGGCAGATCTCTGTGAGTTCGAGGCCAGCCTGGTCTACAGAGCGAGATCCAGGAAAGGCGCAAAGCTACACAGAGAAACCCTGTCTCGAAAAACAAAAAACAAAAACAAAAACAAAAACCCTCACCCTGAGAGCGCAGGGCCATCCTCCTCCACCTGCTGTGTCGGACTGTTGGGCACGGACCAAGCCCGAGCTTGCTTGTTATCAATAAACCCCTGTGTGTTTTGCATTGGATATTGGCTCTGCTAAGGGGTCTCCGAGACACAGGCACAACACCACCTTACCACAAATCCAAAAGCAACAGGCCAACCTGCTAAGGACTGAAATTTCTGAAATTATGAGCCAAAGTCATCTTTATTTCCTCAATTAACTCTATTAACTTAGATATTTGTTTCAATATCAGAAATCTGATTAGCCCTGGAATGGGGAGTTGACGTCGATGCCTTCATTTACAGTCTTACTGTCTTCTGCCCTTACAAGGCTTCTGTCTCATCCTAAATGTTAGTCAGCTAACCCATTTGCCAGCTCATGGCTTCTGAGTTGGTAATTAAGCACAACTTGGCCCAAACAGAGACCACGGTAGCTGCCAACACGTGATCCTCTCTTGGGATTGAGCCAGGATGTATGAGAGGATGTGTAAGCTATATAAAGTTCATCTGTTGGGAGCTAAGGAGGACTACAAGAGATCTCAAACTGGGTGAACAGAACAAATTCAAGGAGGTGACAGAAACAAGGCCCTGCTGAGGGATGAGGGACCTGCTGGGAAGGCAGGAACAGCAGAAGTGAGGCAGAGTTGGCTGAGTGTCTGTCGGTGATGGCAGGGGAGCCATAAACTCTTGCTAAAGACAGCAGGGAAGGCTGGTCCAAGCACTGCCCTAGAGCCTTCTATTTCCTGGATTCTGGTGTGGGCTCTGCTCTGTGGCTCCTAGGAGTTGACATGCTTCCATTCCCGTCTTCAAGGTTTTCTGAGCACGCACTAGGGAGCATCACAATGTCTCTCTTTGACTCTTCAGCTAAAGAATGGAAGTCTAAAAGGTCTAGACTCCACCCATTCACCCACCATGGAAGGAGAAATTGTTTTTTTTCCTTTAATAGAAAGAAAATGAGAGTTAAATATTGGTTGATTACAGTTCAAATTTATATTTTTTAGTATTTTATTTGTACCTATGTATTTATCCTAGCAAGATGCCGTATTATGTCTACTGACTGGCTGGTATTGCTGTGAAAATGTCGTTAACCATGAGTCAAATCACATATGCTATTATTCCACTCTCCTACTCCAATACCCCTTGATAGCCACACCCACCTCTGCACCTAGAAATGAAGCCCATGTGCACGAGGAAGCTAAGGTCACCAGGAACACAAGCGACAGAAATGGATGTTTTATCACTTTGAAGGAAGCCTAGTTTACATTCAGAACAGCACAGTCTTCCTCCCTCGCCCTCAGCGATCAGTAAGTGCTAACCACATCCCTGGACCTCTTAAGAGCGTATTGACCGATAGCGTTACAAATCAAAGGCTGTTTAAAGGGAAGTTTGTTTCTGTGGGAAGTTTTATTGAGAAAGAAATGCTGCAGGTGCCCTCCTAAGCGGGGTGGTTGGATCCCATTACTGGAGCTTCTTTCTCAGAAAGCGAGTTTACTACCCTTCTGTTCTAAACCTGCTCCCGCCCCCCCCCCCCCCCCCACACACATCCAGGATTCTGAGAGGGGAAGGGTAGCAGGCCCAGATGTAGGGGAGACTGTTCCCAGGGGGAGCCAGCAGCCGAGGGGCCAGATTAAGCAAGGCATTAGAGAGCATGAAGACATGACTAGGGCTATAGTGGGGGAGTTTGTACACTCATTGACTCATTCACTCATTCATCCATTGTTTCGGTCATTCAGCAAATATTTGTTGGGAGTAGGCATATAAGACTGTAAGATTCAGGTTCTCGGGTTAAAGGGCACAGAAGCATCTGGGTGGTATTGTCAAGTGGCATGGAGGTGCCTAGGGGGAGTCTAGCCATCTCTAATGTGCCAGTGGAGCACGTTGGGGGAGTAGAGGAGATGGTTCATGTGTAAGGTGCAGCTCTGCCTGCCAGGAGCTGGTTACAGAGGGTCTAACAAATGACAGCGGGACAGGTAGTAGGGACCCAGGCCAGCTGGTCACCATCATCCACATCTCCTCCTCCTCCTCCTAAGTATTAACTAATAAGACACTTATTGAGTACTTACTGTATGCCAGGCATTATGTCAATGGCCCTCCCTGATTTTCCTCATTAAATTCCTACAAAAAGCCTGCAGGGGCAGAGACTTTACAGGTGAGGGACACCAAACCACAGGGTGGGGTGAAGTGACAAGTCAGGGCTATCAGAGAGATAGGTAAGGGTGGGGACCAACAGGGGGTGGCCAGACTCCCACTGCTGCCCCCCCAGATCCCAGGACTCTTGTTTCTGCCTGGGTGAGGTCCACGGGTCCCCGAAAGCACAGCTGGTTCTGATCTTAAATGTACCGCGGCAGCAGCTGTGGAGGATCTGATGGGAAGAATGAGTTCAGCAAAGCTGCTGTCTGTAGAATGTCAAGGGACTTGCATCTTGAGGCCTCACCTCCCACCTACAGTCACTGGCAGATACTGTGGATGTCCCTGAACACAGCCAAGTTCAGTAGCTAGCCACGAAACAGGGCCCTAGGTGGAGCCTGGAACCAGGAAGGTTTTCCCAGGGTCTCCGCACTGAGAGGTTGCCTTTCTTTCGACAGTTACAGTGCCCATGTGGAGGCTGCAGTTGTCAGAGGAGGCTGGGGAAAGAAGGTGAATCTTGCTGAATGGAGCGTGGTCAAGGCGTGGGAAATTAAAGAGCCCATTGTTGGCCGATGACACAAAGGAGCAACTGGTACGGGAAGTCCAAAGACAAATTGGATGCCTGTCTTTGGACAAGGAAAATGAGGCTGATAGTGTCCTTACAATGCCGTTGGCTTTACCCCAGCCATGTCCTGTGCACCAAGCCTTTGTTCTTCTCTCCTGATGCTCTGTCTACTGGGGGCATTTGTCTGCAACCCATTGAGAAGATACGGGCTTATTTGAACAAGAGTTAATATTGTTGTGAGGATTCATCTTTAAACTGGAGACTATAGGGCCAGTTTATCCTATTACCCCTTGGGATGTCCGTATTATCTATCTGGTTTTTCTTCCTCCTTCCAGGCCTCTCCTGGCTGCTTGGCTCTTTGCGCAGCCAGTGTGTTCGTGGGGTCTTGTGTTAACACTGGTGGGGTGCTAGAGGAACCTTGAATCACCCTCAGAACTACGGCCCTGCTCATACATGCTGTCAATTGATTTTAAAAGTCAACACAGTTTTGCGATGCTCAGAATTGAACTCAGAGCCTTGCGGATGCTGAGCAAGTACCACTCATGCCTGGAGCTACCAAGTTTCCCCAGCCCTCCATTCCATTTCTGACAAGCAGATGCTGCTGGTTGAAGATAGGGCTTTGAAAACTGCTGGTCTAAACTATCCCCAAGACAGCTAAAGGACAGTGACTGAGAATCTGAGTACATCACACCCTCATCTGTTTGGATCAGGATAACAACCGGATGATTCCTTATAAGGAAATGTCATCATAGTCAGAGCACAGATGACTCAGTGCAAGGCAAGTCCAAAGACCCGAGTTCAATCCTCAGAGGTTGTGTAGAAAAGCCAGATATGGTGTTCATGCTTGAAATCTCAGTGTTGGAGAGACAAGACAATCGAATCCCTGGAGCTTGCTGGTCAACCTAGCCTAATGGGTAATTGGTGAGTTCCAGGCCAGAAACTCCTGAGGATCCTCTGGTCTCTCTCTCCTCTTCTTCCCCCCACCACATAGCTCATCAAATCCAGTGAACCAGTCTACAGTTCAATACCCCCTAAAAGATTCCCAGGCTTCAGATGATAGCCTTGGTGGGTACAGCTCCTGCTAGAGATACACCCTAGCAGGACCCCATCTGAACCAGAGAAAGTGGGGGAAATGAGGTGCCCAGTTTGCAGTTCTGCATCAGCCATGTTCCCCAGAATGGTACACCTGTCCTGGGCACTCCTTTTCCCCAGTACCCTGGCAGACGATGCCCAAGAAGTCATCTGAATGAGTTCAGCAACAAGTCCCCAAGACTTTCCAGAGCTTTGTGGGGACAGAGACCTCCTGTGCATGTCTGGGAGCTTCAAGCTTGCTTCCCAAGAGGGGATGCCCCTCACTGCCACCACCTGCCATCTGCTGAAGTTTGGATCTCATTACCCCATCATTTCAGCTCCTGGGACTACTCAGCCTGAATCTTCTTTTCCATTTGTGATTGTTCAAGAAAGAAAAGAATCCCTTTCACAGTCACTTCCTGGAAGCTTTAGGAAGGGGGGCGGGGCTCTTGACATATCATTATTTAAAAAACAAAACAAAACAAAACAAAACCTCTCTGAAATGCAGGTTAAGGTAGTAATTTGCTTCCTATTTATCACAGACATTTTCTAAAGCAATCCTCCTGCACACTGTTTTCTCAGTAAGCTCATTAGTCTGCTGCACACATCATATCTAGAGCAAAGGATTCCAGGATAGGGAAGAGGAAGATGGGAGGAAAGGTTCCTTTCCACCTCACATTTTGAAAGAATTACACATTTATCTATGCCAAGGACACCACCACGAGATACGTAGAACACTGTGGTAATAGTAGTTATCTGAGGAGGCAGGATTTTGCACAGTTTTTATTCATTCTTTGCTCTTGTAGTTTGTGGTCGGAAACGCACAACCATATCCTTATCATCAATCTTAGCTCCCACGGCCTTCAGGGCATGGGTGTGCATGGGAATGGCGAGGAGCCGCTCAAACGGGAGGGAGTCTGTGGGCCAGGACAGAAAAGTCTAAGTAAGTGGGATGTGGTGAGATCTCATGGATCCGTGGCTCAGACCAGGGATGAAAAAAGTTAACACTATTTCACAAATCAGAACCAGTCTTTCACTGAAGGGAGATTAAAAAGAGAAAAGTCGCAAGTTTCAGTTTAGGGGAGTCGGAGCTTCCCCAGAGGCAGGTATGTCCTGTATCCAGGACTCAGGGCTCATCCACAAGGTCCTCACCTCTGTTCCTCACAGGAACTCTTCTGTGACAGAGCAATAAGGTCTGGTCTTCATGACTTTGTTGAACCAAGCTGTGCATGGCATTCCACCCTGGGGAGGACTTGGGTCTTCCTTCCTTTTCCTCCTCTGTTCCATTCCCCCCACCCCATGTTATTGCAGGAGGCCCTGCAGCCTCGCCTCGCCTCCCTCTGCCTCCACTGAAAGCTCTGCTGAGACTCAGATCCAGGGAGCCACTCTTCCCTAGCTCTCCCCAGACTTCTCTTCCTGACTCTCCCTTCTTTTTCCCTGACTCCCCCACGCAGCTGGCAGAGGGTGTCCTGCACAGCAGCCTCTGGGGTGCAGGTTCCCCAATGCACTTGTCTGCTCAGCCTTTTGAGGAAACTTTCTTAGTTTCTTACACTGACCAGAAATAACCAGTTAAGAATGAAAATGACCACAAATTGGGTTCTCATTTGCTGCTCTTGGGCCAAGATGTTGAAATGACCTTGTGTGGTTCCGCACGCACACGTACACTCCTATGTGGGACTCCTGTGTAAGTTGACGGGACATTGACAGATGGCAATTTGCCAATGATAGAAGAGCTTTCTGGCTACATCTTAACATTGGAGCTAGCAATTGCACGTTTAGTAATGAGCTGTAAGGAAAGAGAGATGCCCATACACAGTATTTTATGCAAAAGTGTTCATCAAGGCATTGTTTACAGTAAATGCTTCTTTTGTTCTTTTGAGTCAGGGTCTCCCTGTGTAGAGGAGGTTGGCCTCAGAGCTTGAGACTGTAAGAAGAAAGGACAGCCAGGCGTTTCAACAGTGGGAACAGGTTTATTTTGGGATAAACCTGAGAAGGACGCTCATGGAGAGAAGGCAAGAGAGCAAACCTCTTGCATAGACTAGTGTTTCTGTAGGGCTTGGGAGGCATTGGTCTTGGAGCTGTTTTCTGGAAGGGGCAGGGATGGTGCTCGCTGTTTTGACTTCCAAAAGCTGAAAGTGCTAATAATCAGACAGAGGAAGCAGTTGAGGCCAGAATGAGGCCGCTTTTGAGGTAAGATGGTCCTACTCTTGTTCTTGAAGGCCCTCCTGCTTCAGCCTTTGGGGTGGTGGGGTTCCAGGCATGGGCTGCCATAGCCAGCTGTCTATTAGTTAGAAGGAAGCAGCAGAATGTAGATAATAGAGACAACAGAGCATCAGGGAGCAGCCATGCATATTCTAGCAGTACAGGTGATCACCGGGATATCGCTTGGGCTTTCCTGTGAATCAAAATACTGACAATGGCATCCAGCCTGCTGCAATCACGGCCCTGTCCTGGACAACTGTTCATCGGTGACAGCTTCCGTGTGGGGGCTGCGACATGGCCCTGCACCCAGAGCTTTGGTCTGTGCTCTAGAAAACAAGGCAAAACCAGCATTCCTCAAGCAGATTTTTTTTTTAATTGTAGTGAAAGAGAACCCAAACCAAGGGCTTAGGAATCAAAGGCATTTAACTGGCTAATGACCCAAAGGCAGGGCTGGCTGCAGTTGAGAAACCATCTGGCAGGGGCACTTTGTCACCAAGGACGTGGGTTCCTTCTGGGGAGAAAGAGGAGAGTTTCAGCGTCCCCACACTTCCTTAGGAAAAGCCCCTGAGCATTAACTGACAGCAACAATCTGTTGAATGGCAGGAGGGTCACTGGAGCACTCACTTCCTCCCGTTCCCTCTGGGCGGAGCCTGTCGAAAGGGCTTCTCTGCCCTCCAGCGAACTGATGACCCAGTTAGGCTCTTTTCACTTGTCGGCTGCCATAGCTTTTTCACATCTCCAAGAAGAGGGAAAGGAAAGGGTGGGTACCTTTTGTGCACAGTCTGCGATGAATG
>CABHPR010126548.1:17160-28992 GCA_902168415.1 Peromyscus melanophrys | reverse complement strand
TGTGTGTGTGTGTGTGTGTGTGTGTGTGTGTGTGTGTGTGTGTGTGTTTTCTTGTATCACACATGAATATCTTTCCAATCCTCTGCACTTGGAAGCGGCTGGAACTTTAAGATGTCCTAGACTCTCTGAAATCCTGTCTGTGTTCTCAGCTGCTGACATTTTGGTCTGAGATTTTCCTTGCCTTGAATATTCATTGACCATTACTGTTGATGCATTTACCCAAATAAACCTCACTTCAGCTTGCTCCTCTCCAGGAAGGGACTGGTGAGGGCCTTTCTGTCAGTTGTATATTAGATGCAGGTGGTTCTGTGAAAGCACTTTCTGTCTGGCTCAGAACATTAACCATAACCCAGCTTCTTCCAAAGGAACTGGAATGAATTAAGTTGTTTAATAAAACCTTACTTACCTGGATAAACTCATTTCTATTTTGCATTTAGATTCCCTAATGCACCTTTCCAGATTGTTATTTGTAAAATAAAAAGCTAGACATGTTTACTTAGAAAGCCAAACATAGGACCCTAATCCTGGGTCCCATCCAAGTTCATTGCAACATCTTTTTTTCACATTTCCCCCAGGTTGTGAGCTGTCATGCATTTCATTTAGCGTGAACTGATAAACTCCCACCTCAGGTCTAAACGAATGCTTGCCTAGGCACGGGATTGGCTTCTCCCGGTGTGTTTCTTTCTGTCGCTCTCCCCAAACCGCGAACTGTTTCCACCAGAAAGAGGCGCAGAGTTGCATGTCTGTAGATCGATTTTAAAAGCATGCCCATGTCAGAAGGCCGTGGCTGGTGAAAGTGCCCAGGATTAAGGGTCCACTTAAAGAGCTGTCTGGAGGAATGTGGCTCCACCCCCTGAAAGATCATTCGGACCTGCAGACTCAATAATCGTTCTCTTCACACTTGCCAAAATAAGTTTCTGGCACACAGTATGCGCCACAGTGAATGTTGGCTCCACTGACAGGCCGAATAAATGAATAAAGATGGCAAAGCTCATCTTTCCTCTTTGCCCTTTTCCAGAAACCCTGAGCCAAATTTTACATCTAAATACAGTTAACCATATTAGTTCAGATTTTTTACTTAATTGCTTCCACTCTTTTAAAATAAATTTTTATTTCTATTTAAACAAATGAATTACATGCCTGCCTTAATATAAGTACTAAAGATGACATCCATCTAATTGAGCCAATGTTATTCATTTGGACATGACCGGTTTTAATCTGCTCATAATCCTGTGTGCCAGGAGTCAGCTCTCTGTATAATTGACATGGATATTTTCCCCTTTGCTTATTATTATTAGTATTTGACAGGTTTAGGGAAACTGGTAGCTAAGTAGTTTTTATAGCATTTACTATATCCCAGGTATGGGATTACTAAACTCATTACTAAACTTAACCATCACATAGGAAAGAGAGGAAGGGAGGGAGGGAGGGAGGGAGAAAGGGAGGGAGGGAGGGAGAGGTGGAGAGCCAGACATGCTGGCTTACACCTATTATCTCAGCACTCAAGAGGTGGACACAGGAGGCTCACCATAAACTCAAACCTAACCTGGGCTACATAGTGACCAGGCTGACCCTATCTCAAATGAACAAAATTCATGAGGTAGGTACTCTTGGCACCCCACTCCAGTTTTGCAGATGAAGAAACTGAGGTTTTTTGAGGTGAGGCAGTCAATGGAAGGGCACAGAGCTGGGAAGTGCTGGAGGCGGGCTTTGAACCCCATGCTCTTCCCTCCCAGGCCAGGTACAGCGCCTGTTCCTGGGTAGAGCTGGAGCAAAGTTTCTGTGCCTATGTGAGTGACTAGGACTGGGCTAAGGACAGAAGCAAAGCAGACATCACTGGGAGCTGAACCGCTGCTGGCCCAGGCAAGGACAGAAGAGGAACAGGGCTGCAGGCCTGGGGGGTGTGGAGGTGGAGGGGCCGGTTTTGCTGGGTCTTCCCTGGCTATTCAATGGTGGAGAGTGGTTGCTGGCCATGCCTGAGGAGACCTGGTGCTGGCTCTGTTCTTGTCCCTACTCTCAGTCCTGCCTTCAGGCAATCGCCTACCTCTCTTTGGGACTCATTTCCCTGGAGAAAATCCAGGTACTGTCCTGGGTGTAACTTTCCCCGGCTGTGGGTAACTTGGAGCATCACCCGCTTCCCACTGCAGACCTGGCTGCTTGCAGGGGCAACCCTCCCATTGCTCCCTGCCTGCAGATCCACAGCACACTAGTCTTGCCCCCAAAGCCTTTGAGACACTTGACATCAGGGATGAAATGCTTGAGGTTTATCAAGTTTTCACGATTACATCTCCATAAACCCCTTTACGAGGTCACTCAGCGCCAGCCTGGGAACCTCCCCGGGGATCACTGCACTCTCTGGTAGACATGACTAGAAGCTCTGAGGGCCAGATGGCCCCCGACCCACCCAGTGGTCACACCCATCCTGGTATTGTTAGCAGGAGGGGGTGAAGGCACAGCCCGGGTTACTTTCTAATCAAATTTTCACTGTGCTCTCTGACAGGTCTTTAAATCACTTAAGGGATCTTTTATATGCGAGACACCAACATCACGCAGTAAATCCAACCACAAGCCAGTCCCATATTTTATTAAGTTTAAGTTCAGTGAAAGTGCAGAGCACACGAGAGCCCCGTGTCTCTCCGTTACATCTGATTTGCGGTTCCCGTAAAAAGGCCCACATGCCGCTGCTTCAGATGTGTTTTGGATTGAAAATAGGATTAATGTGCTAAAGTGTGATTAGAATGGTTAAACACGATTAATTGGAACAGACTTCTGCTGCCCAGGGAGCGCCTCCAGGCTGGCCCTGCTCCAGGTTACCCAGCGAACAAAGCCTCCCGTGCCTTGCCCCTCTCCTCTCCTCATCGCCAGCCTGTCTCAGGGCAGATTAAATGCAGCTGAGAATGCCGGCCCCGCTGGCTGCAGGCGTCCTCCGGGAATAGGCAGGAACCTCGGGCCGGCCTGGCCTTGGCGGGCCTGGCCCAGCATGGCCGTGCACAAGGGGCAGCGGGCCAGGTGGCTGGGCCCGGGGTTGGAGCAATTTGACTGTTTTTTTTTTTTTTTTTTAATGATCTATTAAACCCCTGAACTTTAATCAAACAGTGACTATGTTGATGGCTTGCATTTACTGGAGGAGTTGAAGGGCAGTTAGGGGCCTGGGCCGTGGTCAGCGTGGAAACTGCAGGCCAGTGTGGATGGGCAGGAGGTGAAAGCATACTTGGGCTGTGCACAGGCAGGGCACGAGAGAGGCCCAGCCACTTCCTCTGAGCTGCTCTCAACTGGAGGCCCCCTAGGGCTGTGGCAGCTTTTCTGGTAAAATCAGGGTGAGAGAGCTTGAGACCGCCCTGCACAGAGGCCATCCTGGTGGCGTGTTCACCAAGTCCTCCAGGTTAAGAATTTTTAAGGAGTGTCGTTCCGTGCACCAGGTAGTCTGAAAAGGAGTCTTTTTAAGCAGCAAGGAAGAAAACTTTTCATAAAAATCTAAACTTTAAAAGCATGCTACCACTTATAAGTATTATGGACATTAAAAGGAGAGAGAGGAGAGAGAGAGAGAGAGAGAGTATGTGGCAGGTAAGGTGTATGCATATGTGTGTGTGTGTCCATGTGTTGTCTATAGGATATACATGGCATGTTTGTGTCTGTGTGTGAGAATCTATATATGTTCATACATACTATGATGTATTATGTGAATGCTTGTGTTTGTGTTTTGTATGTTTTTGTATGTTTGGTGTGTACGTGTGTACGTGTGTGTGTGTGTGTGTATCCATATGATGTGTGGTATGCATGTCTGTGTGAGTGTATGTGTATCCGTGTCTATGGGGCATGTGTGTATCTGCATAGTATACAGTATGTCTGTGTGAGTGTGTGTGTGTCTATGTGTGCCCATGGGGGTGTGTCTATGTCCGTGTGTGTGCTTATGAGTGTCTCTGTGTGTGGTATCTCTGTATGGATACATGTAATATGTTAAGTGGAGGTGTATGTATTCACATGACATGTGACATACATGTGTATTAGGATTCTCTAGGGGGAATAGAACCAATGCATAAATATATATACACATGCATATATAATTTATTATATCAGCCTACGTCAAAACAGTAAACTGTCTCACACCTGAGAGAACTCTATCAGGTGTTTGATCCTTGAGGCTAGTGACTCTGCAGTCCCAATCTGGTGCTGAAAACCTGGAAGGTTCTGGAGAGCCTCTGGTCCTTAATCCACAATGGAAGTCTGGGCATGATGGTTCTGTTATCAGGGAAAGAATCAGGCAAACGACGAGGCTTTGACCAGAAGGTGCTGCCCACACTTGGCATGGGGCTTCACCTATCAATTAAAGCAACCTGGACAAATTCTCATTTTAGGCTCCACTCAGTGTTGTGGCCAGTTGATAGTGAAAATAGCCATCACAACATGTGTATGTGAATACAGATGCACCCAGAAGTATCTGTGAGGCTTGCTTGTGGCGTATCGTAGGTCTCTCTAGACATGTATAGTGTGTATGTGTCTGACTCTTTGCATGGTGTACTTCTGTGTGGCAAGTGTGTCCATGCATGTCTGTGGTACATAGTTCTGTGTGTAACTGTGGGTAGTGAGTCTGTGTGTCTGTATGTGTCTTGGACTGAAGGTTCCTCGTGAGGGTAGACAGTGCACCGAGCCTTCCAGCAAGGACAGCATTGCCAGCGTTCAGTTTTCCGTAGACTGACAACCTTCTGAGATGTGGGTGAGTCTCCCGCATGAGTTAGGGTCTGGACCGGAACACTTGAGAGTAAACAAAGGTATTATTGGTAATGAGCTTCAGCACCACAGACATGCCACACATGATCAGAGGCAGCAACAGAGACGCAGAAGGCTCTGGATGTGAGGACCATTGATAGTCAAGGCCCACAAGGATCACTGAGACCTCTAAAACCAAAAGGCAGGGACAAGGCCACATCAGCGGTGAATGGAAGCAACGCAGTAGTGTAGGGACCATCTGGTACCTTGCCAGGTTGGTCTTGTGGAGTCTCATTTGGAATGCATCATGTCATTTCTGTCTTCATATTATTGCCACTCTTTCTGGAACACTCCACCCTTCAGTGTATTCTCACAGTCCGTATCCTGTGGCTTCTGCCATGTACTCAGCACACTATTATCCTTACGGTCACCTCTGCCTATTCTTCCAGATGCTGTCCGTCAGCAGCTCTGTGAAAACTTACCTAACCCACAAGCCAGTCTTCAGGTTCTGTACAGGTCCACCCTTCTTCTGCAGCAGCCTCGAGTGGTCTTGGTAACAACTTGGTTCCAGAATAAGAGCTGGAGCCAGGGCTAGCCACCTGGGGATCAAATGGCCCTTCTGCTCCCAACCTGGGTGACACAGGCAAGTGACGGGCCTGTTCTGATCTTCCATTTCCTCACTTGTAAGGGGAGCAAACAATAGACCTGCATTTCTCATAAGAGTTTGGCCCCATTTTAAATACTAGCACATATTTAATGAGGGTGTCTTTCTTTCTCTAAAATGCTATTGAAGTGGTGCTGAGTTGCTCAGTCATTGACAATTGGACCAGAAACACTCAGAAAAATGCCGGTTGAAGTTGTTGATTGATGTGCACTATGATTGACAGCACCATGTCAGGTTCACTCCAATGCTCCTTCTTAACATCCCAGTGATGTGTTCTGTTTGTTTTCTTCTCACCTGGAGCTCCCTGATGTGTGAATCATGCATCTGTCCTCTGCCCACATGCAGTCTGCTGCCCATGAGGCTTACTGGCTACTGTGCCTAGAAGTTTCTTTGCTTACCAGAAATACATGGCCAGGCCATTCCCCTCAAGTGTGAGAAGAACTTAGCCCTGCATCCATTAGTTTGTTTGCATCCTGAAAAGGGAGATCCAGAAGGCCTGGAGCCACCCATCAAGGGTGCCAGGAAAACCCCATGTCCAGGTATGTATGAACAGGACCTCCTCCCCAGGACTCAATGAGGAGTGTGGGACTGTTGGAGTGAGCGGGAAGGTTGGGGTCTCCCCAACTCCTTGCAGGGACCAGCTCTTTCCTGAGCAGAGGTAGATGTCCCAGGAGGCTTTCCTGTTCCTTCTCCTCCCACCTCAGCACCACAGAGGCCGCCGAGATCACCTCTGGCCACAGCAATTGGAGGTGCCCTGGGTGGGCGAAGGCCTCTGTGCCTTCCCTGCAGGAGGACTGATGCCTAGCATGGGGTGGCATTGCTGCAGACAATAAGCACGATGGCCTCACCACAGCTAGATGCTGCTAGTTTCTGTTCTCCCGCTGGCAGAAGATCCAGGGTTGGTACTCTCCCCCTCTAGAGGAACTCAGGAAAGACACCTCACATGTCACTGCCTCCTAACATACTTGTAAGAGTGGGGAGCTGGACTTGCCCAAAGTCAGAACCCTAACCCAAGGCACTGGGACATGGGGGCAGGCAAATAGTTTAGCAGATGAGAGAGGAGAGGGGTGATGAAGTAAGGCAAGTCAATGGGTGGCCATTGTCACTATCGCTAAGAACAGCCTGCACGGGGCTGGAGAGATAGCTCAGTGGTTAAGAGCACTGGCTGCTCTTCCAGAGGACCCGGGTTCAGTTCCCAGCACCCACATGGAAGCTCACAACTGTCTGTAGTTCCAGTTCTAGGAGATCTGGCACCTTCACACAGACATACATTCAGGCAAAACACCAATGTATAGAAAATAAAAATAAAAAAAGTTAAAAAAAAAAAAAAGAAGAAGAAGAACAGCCTGCGCTCAGTCCCAGGAGATCCTATGAAGCTGAACAGAATGGGAAGGAAATGAACTCCATGACCCACAGCCTGGGAGAGGCTCTTCCGGGATGCAAACTTCTACAGGTTGAGCCTACCCTTACTGCAGCCTGCACACCCCCCACCCCACCCCACTCTCTAGAAAGTTCTGTGGCAGAAAAGCTGAGATAGTGGACATCAGCGTGGTAAGCGAAGTCAGGATAAGTTGATCTCAGCCCGTGATTAAGTAAGCAGGCAGCTGAGGCAGCAAGGTGCTGGGTACCACCATCGTTCACCACAGGTGGCCATTATTCCCATCCCATCCCTGTCCACCTCCTGCTCCCTGCTCTCAACTTCCTTATTACTTTTGTAGGTGACTTCTCCTCACTAACTACTTAAATACTTAAAAGCATGTTCAACAACTGCATTCATATAAAGCAGGATTCAATCTGTGCTGATACATATGAATACGTGCATCACCGTGTTCATATTTTCCTTCTGACTTAAAAAATGCAATCAAGGGCTAAAGTGGTAACTTAGCCAGTCATGTTCTTGCCTTGAAAGCACAAGGACTTGAGTTTGATCCTCTACAACCTACTTTAAAGAGGAAAAAAACCTGGGCATAATGACATGTTCTAGGGCTAGGGAAGTGGAGACAGGCAGCTCCCTGGGGCTTACTTGCCGGCCTCCCTAGCCTACGGGGTAGCTCTAGGCCAGTGAGAGACCCTGACTGACCAAAAAGACAGACAGTACCTAAAGGAAAACTCCAGCACCAGAGGTTGTCCTCTGGCCTCCACATGTATGTACACACACACTATTTTTGTGAGCTCTGGGCAGAGTGCCTACTACGATGAGTGAAGCCAGCCCGATCCCACCACTCACAGAATGACCCCATGACCTGCCCCATGGCCCACAGGGCTTGGGATCTCCTATCCCTCTACTCCCCCTTCCCATCTGCCTACAAGCGGGAACTGGGTCCCTGGAGGAGATGTCATGAGGGAACATTGAGGGGGCTTATGGGAACGAGTCACGCCCTTCTTTGCTTCTACCCAAACAGCTCTTCTCTGGTCCAGCTTTGTGCACCAGACGTATGCTGGTTCAAAGATAAGTTTCTACCATTAGAAAATGAAATTGGGCTAGGGATGCAGCTCCGCGGAGAGGATGGTTGCTTAGCATGCAGGACTCCTTAGGCTCCCTCCCCAGCACTACAGAGAGCAGAGCATACTGGTACATATCTGTAATCTCAGTGCGACAAAGACGGAGGCAGGAGGAT
Organism: Peromyscus melanophrys; assembly: GCA_902168415.1. Lineage (NCBI taxonomy): Eukaryota > Metazoa > Chordata > Mammalia > Rodentia > Cricetidae > Peromyscus > Peromyscus melanophrys. The sequence continues at coordinate 21,003 of CABHPR010126548.1, read as the reverse complement.
CAGGAGTTGAAGTCCTTGGCTACATAGTTGAAGGATATCCTGGGCTTCATGAGACCCTGTGTTACTTCATAATTTATACTAGTGGCACATAAAAACAGTGGTGACGACAGGTCCACCCTCCTAGTACACCTAGGGACTCACCATTCCTGGGCCAATCTGATCTACATCTTGGATTGGCTCCACATATTCTTATAACTAAACACACACACACACACACACACACACACACACACGCACGCACGCACGCACGCACGCACGCACGCACGCACGCACACACACACACACACACACACACAGAGCTTGGATGATGTGTTCATAGTGATTGATCACTTGAAGCTGGTAGGAGCTCGGCTTTCTGTGGGTGCTCTGCAGGGCTTCACCCAGGAGCTGACAAAGAGGCTGCAGGATCCAAGTCTCTACAACACTGCCAACCCTGGGCACTAGAGCCCGGAGAAAAGCACCGGCTGTTTGTCGGAATGGAAATCCTAGTGGGCTTCCCCTGCTCTTCTCTGCACAGCTTCTCCCCTGGGGTGGATGATGGGCTCTGGTCTGGATTGCAGCTGGAAGAAGGCAAAGGGTGGGGGAAATAGCAGGAAAATAGTTATATATATATATATATATATATATATATATATATATATATATATATATTTTTTAAAAAAGTACCCAACTGCTCTTTGTGAGTCTGAAGACATGTATTCCAGACTCACTCACAGCACAAACCTCAGGGACATCTGTCCTTGGAGTCACCCCAGAGCTCCAACCACTGGGCCACACTGCTCCTCTTACTTCAGAAGCCAGACTTTGGTCCACGGCTATGCCATGAGTACCAAGCTCCGGCAGGGAGAATTCAATTCCACTGTACTCTGGACCCTGGCACTTCAGAAGTCCAGCTGCCGGGAGCTTGCCGAACTTCTTCGAATCCAATTGTGTAATGGGATTTGTTTTGCGCTGAGGTCTGAGCCTTCATCAAGGAAAAGCACTTTTAAATGGGCCCGGCCAAGTTCAGTCCATGTTTTCCCTAAGGATCCAGGCACAACAAAAAGAAGTTCTGGGGATCAGCCAAGTGGACCTCTCCCAACTCTGTGTAGTCCAGGCTTTGCTAGACCCTCCCCAGTCACTGGGGTTCACAGGGCTCACTCAGCATGGGGCCCCTTAGCTGCAGGAGAATGCCAGAAGCCTGGGCTGGGGTCTGCAGATGGGAGTGTCCATCTTTGTCCTTTTCTGTGGCTACAAGTGGTGCAAAGCAAAAGCGCTTTATCAGGAAAAGTCAGATTTTTCCCATTTGATCCCAGCCACTTGCTGGACCTGAGGGTCCCCTCCTTTGCAGCCCCTGGCCACCACAGGGGTTCCGGCTGCATTCTCACATGACAAGTAGAGTAGAGAAATTTTATTAACAGATTCTTCTTTGGATGCAGTTGTATTTGTTGGGGACAGTCCAGCAAAGCAGAATTAATGGGATATTAATCAGCCTTCTGGTCAACCTTGTTGTCTCTCCCACCAGAGCAGATCTATTTCAGAAGTAGATAAGTCTTCCTGAGACAGTGTGGAGGCTGCGGCCCCTCTTCAAGGCAGACAGATTCTGACAGGTTTTGGATGAAGTAAGGGTCCCAGCTTCTCCCTCCCCTTCCCCACCTCACCCACTCATTCCTGTCTCTTCGGTCCTTCTTGGAATGAGGGGCTCAGAGAAGGAGTCATTGGCCTCTGTAACCTCAGAGAAGCCAACAGCAGTGGATGTCTTGTATTGTGTGAGGATCCCCACTAGGCAATAAACTCCAGAGTGTGGTGGCCGAGGTGTGGAAGGTCTCTGCCCTCCTCCTGCTTCACCGGGCTGAATTGAGCCATTGCAGACAGAAGGGATCATTGGGCCCTCTGGGATGGGAACCAGCTTTGTGCCGTAGGCCAGGCCCCTCCCTCCTGATTGCAAGTTTGGCCTATTTGGTCAGTGCTTGATAGAAATCTGCTGCAGGCAGGTACCAGGGTGCTTCCACCAGGGGTGGGGAACATGGAGGATGACAGAGAATCCCGGGTTCCTGGGGCAGGGAGACATCTTGTCAACATTCCATGCTTCCTCTTCCTTCCTCAGAGAAGAGTGGGGTCCAGGGTCCTTCTTAAAGCACCTCCATGACTCCATGAGAACCCAGCACAGGAGAGACCAGCACCAGTGAGCAAAGCACTTGCCTCCCAGCCATTGAGGACCTGAGTTTGGCTCCCAGAACCTACATAAAAAAGGAGTGTGGTAACCTGTGTTATAACCCAGAATGGTGGGATGGGAGGTGGAGACAGGCAGGTCTGGGAAGCTTACATGCCAGCTAGCCTTGCCAGTGGACAGTTCCAGGCCAATGAGAGACCCTATCTCAAACAAAACAAGTGGAAGGCCCCCGAGGCATGACACCCAAGGTTGCCCTCTGATCTTCACACATGTACACACACATGCATCTGTACACACGTGTGCACCCACCCACACATTAACTAGCTCTCTCTCTCTTATTTACCTCACAAGCTCTTCCTGGGCTTCTCCTGGGTTCCAAACGTGATTGCAGACATCAGAGATGCATCCATTAGATGGAGAAAACAGCACCAGACACTCAAGTCAAATAAATAAGCAGACAGAATAACCATATGGTGGGTGGGATTGTATATGCCACGGCCAACACAGCACATTATAGTGTGAGTGCCAGTGGGTGTTGCAGCACACTATAAAGTGACACAGACTATAAGGAAAAAGAAAGGAAGGAAGGGTGGTGTGGAATACTGGAAAGGGGACAATTACGGCCTTGGTGGTCAGGGTAGGTCTCCCTAGAAGGGGTTTATTTGGGCAAAGATGCTAAGCAAATAAAAGACAGAAGTTCAGGCATCTGGAGGAGGCTATATGCAAAGGCCCTGTGGTGATCTGTGCTTGGCTGGCAGGTTTGAGAAAGTAAAAAGGTCAGTAAAGCTTTAAACCCAAGGAGATGATGGACCCAGCTGGGGCCAAGCTCTGAAGCCCTTGTGATAAGGTGAGCTCTGTCCTTTTTCTGTGAGGAGAAAGGTGAACACTAACCCAGCTACAAACACTTCATTCTACAATGGTGACCTGCCTGACAGATACGCTGGGGCAATAGTGGTACTAAGCTTATAGGAGTAACCAACCACTCTCTGATTTGACTTAAGGCCCACTCCACCAGATGGAGCCCATACCCAATACTGTTTGGGTGACCAAGAACCTGAGACTAGATAAGCCTGGGACCTAGTGGGAACCAAACACTACTGTTACTAAAGGAATGTAGCAATAAAATGACTCCTAATGACATTCTGCTATACGCATAGATACATGCCTTATTCAGCCATCATCAGAGACACTTCCTTCTCCAGCAGACGGGAATAAATACAGGGACCCACAACTAGACAATGTGCAGAGAGTGAGAGAGCTTGGAACACTCAGCCCTCAGTGGGATGTCTCCATCAACTCCCTCCCCTCAGAGATCAGGGAATCCTGAAGAAGAGGAGACTGAAAAGAGAAAAAAAAAAAAAACCAGAGGGGATGGAAGACACCAAGGAAGCAAGGCCTTCTAAATGCACCCCGACCAATGCACATATGAACTCAGAGACTGCGGTAGCAAGCACAGGGCTTGCATGGGTCTGCAGATGGGGTCCTAGAGCTGAGAGAAGTGGACCCACACCCCCATTCCTATCCCAGATGCTGTCTCCAATTGATAACTTCTTCCAAATGAAAAAAATTGGTTTTTTTTTTCAAAAGAGTTTCTAAGGGGGGAAAAACTACTCTTAAGGGTCGACCCCATGCCCAGCAGTAGATTGCCAACATGGTGAACTCAATGGCATGTCTGGAAATTCTGTATCTCA
>CABHPR010126548.1:0-12127 GCA_902168415.1 Peromyscus melanophrys | reverse complement strand
ACACACACACACACACACACACACACACCCCAAATAAATAAATAAATGAAATAAAAATGTTTCCATGCAGAAAGCCTGTTCAGCTGGCTCTTGCTGGCACTGGGGGCCCTGCACCTGCCTCCCCTAGTTCCTCACATGGAATGGTACAAAGATAGGTCACCAAGAGGTGGGATTTAATAAATTCAAGAAGGGTAGGGCTCCGAGGACAGACAGAATGGCATCTCTAGTTTCTGTTTGGCTAGAGGTGGTGGCGGCTGTGGTGGCGGCTGTGGTGGCCGCCGTTCTGTTTCGGTGCCCACCTCACCTCACACCTGGGCACCTGAAGTTCCACCCACTGCTGCTGTTGCATCATCGCTGCCAAAGTCAGCACAAGGAGAAAAGGCAAAGGCTGGCCTGCTTCCCTCTTGGAAAGAGTTTTACCGAGCAAGCCTGGCAGGGGTCTCAGGCCTGCCCCAAGGCCTGTGGGTCACAGTCTCAAAGTCACTATTGGCATTGGTTATGGTCAACCACTACCATAAACTAACTGATAGAAACAGCTTAAGGGAATGTGCTGGCTAGTTTTTATGTCAACTTGACACAAGCTAAAGTCATCTGAGAGGAGGGGACCTCATTTGAGAAAATGTCTCCATAAGATGGGGCTGTAGGCAAGCCTGTGGGGCATTTCCATGGCCTCTGCAACAGCTCCTGCCTCCAGGTTCCTGTCCTGACTTCCTTCAATTATTAATAGTGATATGGAAATACAAACCAAATAAACCCTTTCCTTCCCAACTTGCTTTGGTCATGGTGTCTCATCACAGCAGTAGAAACCCTAACTAAAACAAGGAAGGATTGCCTTGGCTCCTGGTCTCAGGAGGCTTAGCTCATAGCTGCCTGAGGAAAACATCATGGAGATGGGAGTGTGTAAAGAAGAGCTTCTTCATGGCAGACAGAAAGTAGACAAAGGGACAGGAGGGGTCAGGTATAAGACACCCTCTCAAAGAACCCACTCCCATTGATGACTTCCTCCAGCAAAGTCCCCTGCCCTTATTTCCAGAACCTTCCAAAATAGCTCCACCAGCTGAGAATGAAGCATTTGAAATGTGAGACTGTGGAGGACGTTTAACAGTCAAATCGTGACCAAACACTGCAGCTCTGATGTTGCTCTCCCAAGCTCAGTCTCTACCCTGCCACTCCCCCATCAGCTGTCCCCTGGCTGGGATCTCTGTGGGACCCTGATGATCCCACCCTCCTGTAGCACCACAGAGTCAAACATTCCTGCTCTGTGTCACTGCCCCTCTGACATCATTGTGTCTCTCTTGCCCACCAGCTTATAGACTTCATGGGTTCAAGTTCAGGCTCTTTGACAAGAAGTGGCCTTGGAGGCCCTCTCTGCACTTCAGTTTCCCACTGAATGGAGGAAAGAGGCACCTGCCTTTGAGATTTCTGTAAGAGTCAACGAGAGAAACTATGTAAAGCTGTAATCCAAGGGAGAGGCCACCAAGGCTCTGCCACCACCCATATGACCCTGGGGATCTGGCTGGGCCCACTGACCTCCATGAGTCCTCTGTGCATGCTGGCAGCCCCAGGGTGTGGGACAAACTGCTTTCATGTGTTCTTCTGAGGTCTGGGATACCACAGCAGTCCTCTTTCTGGACAGGGGGTGGTGGAGGCAGGTTGGAGTGGACCCTGAGGACAGCCAACATACCATGATGATGCCTCCTTGGACAGCAATAGGCCAGCCAGAGCGGCACTTTTCACAGCCACTCTCACGACACACCAAGGGGTGTTCTGAGAGCTTTGGTGACTTTGTAGGGACAAGACATTACTGAAAAAGTGTCTCTGGGACCCATACTTCCTGGGGTGAGCTAATAGGGTGGACCTTGCCCCGTGCTCACCTCTTAGCCTCCATTGCCCTCTGGCTCCATCCCTAATGGAGGGTGGTGCCTCTCCCTTGGCTCCACTCTGGTTCTGAAACACTCTGTTTTCACCACATCATTAATTCCTGGCAGAAAGAGCACTCCCCAACACAGCAAGCAAGAGCAGTCCCCTTGGCTCAGGGACAGGCTGAGGCCTGAACACTCAGGAGGCTGTGAGCCCAAGAAAACATGACCACAGGGGCCATCTTCTGATAATACATCCCCCCCCACAGCCCTATCAGGTGACTTGCTATGGAGGGGTGACACATTTTCAACTCACTTCTTTTTGCCAAGCTGGGAAGGTAGAGAGGGTTATGCAGGAAGGCCAGGAAAATGCCTGTGGGGTTTATGGAGGTGAAGGGACATCCTTGGGGGTCACTGAGGTCCCACCACACAGGGTACCTGGATGTGGTTGCCAGGAGCCACTGTAGAGGGCAGAAATAATGCAAATATTGGTCATCTCACACCAGGTCTCGCCACGGCTGTCTCCATGAGCTGTGGGCCCCTGACCCAGGCTTGGAACTCAGCCGCTAGGCAGATATCAGAACCGACTTCCTAGCCTGCCCAGAGAGAAAAGAGGGTGCAACACGTGCAGAATCCTACCCTCCAACCCTCGGAACATTCAGATTTCATCATCACCACAGCTGGAGAGCGAGGCATCTTACATCCATGTTTCAGATGGGTAGGAGCCTCTTGGAGCCTATGATCACACAGGAGCGAGGTGTAGAGCCAGGATCTGAGCCCAGGTCGACAGGGAGGCAGTGGCCTGGGCCTTGCCAAGCATCTCCTCAACCAGCCATGGAGTGGGGACTCATCACACACCTAGAAGGCAGGACCGCCATCTCTGATGCCTTTTTATAGCTCCTTCTCCATGCATCTGACCACGTTTGATCTAACTCATGGCAAGGATCTTCCTGGAGGCAGAAAGCCCTTCACCAAGGTCTAGGAAGGGTTCACACTTAGAGCACACCCAGGGGAAATACCAAGGGGATGTTGTCTGCGGAAACACAGAATTGAGGGGTGTAGGTAGATGCTTTGTTTTCGGGTCGCTTCACCGCTGTGGAGTAAAACACCGGAGCTGAGGAATTCCGCTTTCAGATGGGTGAGACCCAGAAGCATAAGGATTGGCATTGTGGATGCCTTCCCCAATTACTGAATAGGGTTCTGTGTTTCTTCCAAACCCGGGGCTTGCTTATCTCTTGAGTCTACATCCCTGGAAAAAGCCTTCCTGACACTTGCCATGCTTATTCAGTCTTTCCCAAAGCACCTTTAGAAGCTTCTAGAGAAGGGGAAGTTATTATGAACTTTTTAGAACTACAGAAGTGCTGTAGAGACCAGGCAGAAAATTCCCTGGTGCCCCTGGCCCATTTCCTCCCAGTTGCCATTTCCTCTTAGCCTGGTACATTGGTCACAGCTGAGAAACTAGCATTAAGGCACTGCCCTAAACAAACTCCAGGCTTCATTCAGACTTCCCCAGCTCTCTGCTAACATCCTTTTCTCTTCTGGGACCCCATCTAGGGAACCACCTATGTGTGATTGTCATGTCTTCTTGGGTGCCCTGCTCTGTGACTCAACCTTCCTTCTTTCTGTTCTTCCTTCCTTCCCTCCCTCCCTCCCTCCCTCCCTCCCCCTCCCTTCCCCCTCCCTCCCTCCCTTCCTTCCTTCCTCCTTTCTCCTTCCCTCCCTCCCTCTGTCCCTTCTTTCAGTCCGTAGTGATTTTGAGGAGCAGTGATGATGTGTTCCATGTAGCATTCCCATTTGGAATCAGTCCAATTCTTCATTAACAAGAAGTCAAGCTGAGGCAGGAGCCCTTCTCATCACACACTGTGGACACAGCCTGTCTGATGCACTGACCTTGACCCCTCACCCAGGGTGCTGTATTTCAGTCTTCTTCAGTCCTCTCCCCTCATTCTATACTTGAAAACAAAGCCATAAGCTTGTCTCACACTCCAGAGCCAGGGTTCCCCTCCCTGTGTCTCAGCAGAGGACCTTACCTCTCCCTCAACTTCCACTCATGCTGACCTGTTCCTTCCTTCATATCAGCCTGCACTATTGGGTGTTTATTTTCTTCTTCAGGCTTCAGCCCAGCAAAACATGCGCAGTCCCATTGCCCAGACTGTCCTGGCTCTGCCCACTAGGACTCCTTCAGGCTGGTTCCACGAAATGGTTTTGGCTAGGGAATTCGAGTCTGAACAATGTCTATTCCCACGGAAGGTGAATTTTTGACAGCCACAAACAGTCTCAAAGGGGACACAGAATAATTACCCCAATAATTGGCCACCTTTATATTCATTAAGCTATTTGTGTCTGCATGTTATTCCACTGAGGAGACAGTATAGTCATGTAGCTCTTGTGGCTTCCTTTACGGAAACACTGAGTAGAGCACTTTGGAGCATTTTTACATGTGTGTTTATTTCCAGCTTCACTCTTGCTGCAGAATCATTTTCTACAGGGTTTCGGTTTGCCACCCACAGTGCACACAAGTTACTAAAGCCATGGTGCAAATTAAAGTCATCAGAAGAGCACTCACTCACATGCACACACGTTACACGTGCCAATACAAGTGTGCATGCACGTACACATGCATATACACAGATATTCAGTTTCCTGCACATTTGTGTCAAACTGGCTGTGAATTTTGCCACTGGGTCTGTGCAATGAGGGGTTGACCAGATGGCCAGTTTTTCCAGGGCTGCTTCTGTTCTGACCTGTCACAGCTCCACTCATGGCTTATAAACAATAACATATAAAACACAAATAAGAAAACATTACTTTTATGCAACACTGAAGACAGAACCCGGGCCCTGTAGAGACTCAGCAAGCACCCCCACACTGAGCTACACCTCCAGCCTTGGAAACAATTTCCAATAAAAAACCTTCTTGCAGCAAAAGAATCCCACTATTTGTCCGGGAAGACGCTGTAGTCATTGCATTATCTCTACAGGCACCAGGTCCTCATGCACCAGGCATCATGCTTAGTGCTTAGCACCCCGCACCTGTTTGTCCTGCCCACTGCCAGGGGAAGATTGTATCAGCATGTCCACTGTGAAGAAGGGGCTTGCCATAGGCTCGTCATCTGTCCTCCATCCTGCCTCCCACACCAGGGAGCTGGCAGCTGACTGACATGCCAGTTTTCTCAATCAACTCTTGTGTGCTTTGTGAGGGTGGGGGTCCGCTCTTTCCTCCTCACCACCCAGCACTGGCCTAGGCACATAGTAGGAACTCAGCACATAGTAGGGGCTCAGCACAGTCTAGACAGCCCACTGAAGCAGAAGAGAAAGTGTGATCAAGAGACAAGCACTAAAAAAGTAACAAAAGCATCCAAAGCTAAAGGTAAAACTGATCCAGACCCTGTGAGGCAGGGAAGGGGAACCAATGGGCATAGAAGCTGTGGCCTGAGTGTAAATCCTGCTTCACAGACTAACTCTGTCTAGACTCTGGCCCTTGAGGTCTCGCTCCTTGTTAAAAAAAAAATACAGTCTCTGGCTAGGGAGATGGCTCAGGATGTAAGAGCACGTGCTGAGCAAGCAGCAGGACCTGAGCTCGAATCTCCTGAACCCACCTAAAAAGGCGATTGGGTGTGCTTGTAATCCCAGTCCTAGGGTGTGCAGGGGACAGAATCAGAGTCGGCTGGTTGCCAGTTTAGCTCCAGGCTTAGTGAGAAACCATGTTTTAAGAGGATTAGGCAGGACACTCCTACATCATCCTCCGGCCTCAGTGTGTGCTTTTGTGCACACACACCACGGTACACATACCACTGTGCTGCACATATCCACTCCCCTACACACAAACAAACAAATAATAAAAACTTTAAAGAATTTACAGTCTTGCCCACCTTAAGGGAGCTGCTAGCATTAGTTAGGTAATGGGCAGATCTCATCCCCTACAAGTCATAGGTATCCAGTAGGTAGATGTATCAAGAAAACAACTTGCTAGCTTACATTCCCAAAGGTACATGACGAGAGTGGACTTGGAGAGAAGGATGTCCTCTTAGCAGGGTTCTGGACCACAACAAGGTTCTGTAGAATTTTCCTGAAAGGTGGTGCAGTCACTGTGGGCTACTGTTCACCTCTTCCTCAGAGAATCTTAGAAGGTTTGATTCTCCAAAAGATTGAGGAAGAAATCCAGTCAACCCAAACCAACCTCAGACCATCCCAGTCCAGCACACAGTCACACGGGGGTGGGGAGGGGACCAGGTTGTGACAACACTGAGGCAGGGCCCAGCTCCTTCTGTGAGTCTTAGCAACCCTGACAGCCACCTTCACATCCGATCTTCACAAAATTGCTCATGCCCATCTCTTGACAGCATGCAGACAAGGTATCTGTCACTGGAACGAGAGTTAGTCTAGCACCTGCTACCCACTTGCTGTATGTTCTTAGACAAGTCCCTTAACCTCTCTGAGTTTCATTTTCTCATCTGTCAAGTGATTAAGATGCACCTTTTCCTGAGTGGATTGTATGAGCTGCTGTGTGAGTGGTATCAGCTGGTGACCAGCACCGAGAAGCCACCAGCAGGAGCTGGCATTGCCATGGGCCTGGTGACAGGCAAGCCTGGCAGAGGGGTCTTCACTAAGAGGTGCTGAGTGACAGATGAGCATGAATAAATGAGCACATGAATGAATGATGCACACCTGAGTGATGCTCGCACAGGCTCTCAGGTTTGTCTTCTCCCCTTCCCCATCTCTCTGCCCTTGCTGAGCCCACGCGGCCACTTTCCTTCAGCAGGGCCCACTGACTTGGTCGGCCACTCCTCTGTGCCTCGTCCTCCTGGCTGTTTTCTGCTCCAGCTGTGGGAGGTGGCAGTGTCTGGCCCAGGGCAGAACACTGAGTGACGATCCATCTCCCTGTCACCCAGACCCTAGTGGCGCCACAGGATCCCCACCATCCCTGTGTCCTCACCCCAGGGACATACTTCAGAGTAGAACTGGGAAGTCAGGGGAGGCTCGGCAGCCGGATAACCCTGGGAGGGACCGAGAAGCATTATCTGTAGTGTCATGTCAACTGGAGATTTAGCCTCAGATCCTGACTTGAGCGTGAGGAAACGGGGCTGGACGGGGGCCGCTTCCTGCCAGACGGGTGTCCAGACGTGTCGGGGACGGGACTGGTGACAGGCAGCAGGCTCAGCGGACAGGCAGCATTGCTGCTGATGCTGTACAGGCTTGGCTGGGTGAGGCTGAGGAGCCTGTCGAGGGCCAGGGATGCAGATAAGGCTTCTGTGGCCTCGTGGCTGGGACATCCTCCTACTGGGGAGACTCAGCCATGGGACCCTCTCTCCCCAGGCCGTGTGTCCATTTCCCCTCCACACCAGTCCTGTTCGGCACCCCTGCAGCAAGCTCCAGTGGCTTTAGGAGGTCAAGGCTTCTGGAAGAACTCTACAGCCTGCTTAAATGTGCCCGAGCCTTGCCTCCAGCAGCTGTCCTAACCTGTAAGAGACCCACTTCCCTTGGGACAGCAATTCCCAACACATGGATTGCAACCCCTTTGAGGGGGTTAAATGACCCTTTCACAGGGGTAGCCTAAGACCATTGGAAAATGCAGATATTTACAGTATGATTCTTAACAGTAGCAAAATTACAGTTATGAAATAGCAAAGAAAATAATTTTGTGGTTGGGGATCACCCCAATATGAGGAAGTGTATTAAAGGGTCGCAGCATTAGGAAGGTTGAGACCCACTGCCGTAGGACATGTGTGACAGGACAACAGAGATGGGAGACGGTGCAACTGCCACCTTGAGGGAGATTTGTAGGGCTTGGGTCATGGCTGGTGAGCTGGGCGTCTGTCCAGAGTCACATTGGCCTGGTTGGAGCAGGCCTGGTGTGGTTCCCATATGCCATGGGAGGTGAGTGACCACCCTCTGCAAACCCCAGCCTGTGGAAGACCACTTTATGCAGTGAACAGACTTCCAACCATTTAAGACCCACTCTCTGGAAAGCCCCTACACATCAAAATAGCCCAAAGGCCATGCAGCAGCTCAGAGCTGAGCCTGCTCACTAAGCCATGAACTTCCCGAAGCCCAACAGCCAACCACACCCTTTCCCACCTCTGCAGCATTCAGTTTTTCACAGGAACAAAAGATATCCATTTCCAGTCATGTCCCAGTGCAGTGCCAAAGTTCACACACTTCAGCTTGGTCTTTTCCCCCATAAAGGCAGGCTGGAGGTACCTTATCCACCAGCGAGATCACAGGTCACTGTGAGGCTCTGAGAGGTTGACACCGGGGACAGCCCAATGTTTACAGATTTATCTCATGCATGGGCACACGATAGGGCTGCAGACATGCTGGAGTCATGCCTACCTCTCAACATACCAGCCCTAGAGGAAGATGGGGGCTCTGAGAGGCAGCACAGAGTGCTGTGGGATGGTCTTTCTGTATGCTGTGAATATATGTTGCCACTATTAGTTAATAAAGAAGCTGCCACTGGGTGGTGGTGGCGCATGCCTTTAATCTCAGCATTTGGGAGGCAGAGGCAGGCAGCTCTCTGTGAGTTGGAGGGCAGCCTGGTCTATAGAGTGAGTTCCAGGACAGCCAAGGCTACACAGAGAAATCTTATTTTGAAAAACCATTAAAAAAAAGAAGAAGCTGCCTTGGCCTATGGCAAGACAGGTTATAGCCAGGCAAGAAATCCAAGAGAGAGACAGGGAGAAAAAAGGCAGAGTCAGGGAGATGCCATCCAGCTGCCCAAGGAACAAGATGACAGCAGACTGGTAATGCCACGGACATGTGGCAAGATATAGATTAATAGAAATGGGTTAATTTAAAATGTCAGAGCTGGCTAGCAATAAGCCTGAGCCATGGGCCAAACAGTTTATAATTAACATAAGCCTCTGAGTGATTATTTGGGTACTGGAGGGCAGGGAGAAAAGCTTCTGGTTACAACAAACAAGCTGTATCCATGTGTCTTGCAGGAGACCAACACCCACAGCTGAGTCACCCATAGGTGTCTCTTTCAGGAGTTCCCAACTCAGAGAGGCTTAAGATGAACTTAAGAAGAGAGAACGTTCTGAGCTAATCAAACAGCAAGCAGAGAGAAGGGATGTCCCTGAGGCTGCTGTTCACACCATAAATAATTCCTGCACCACCACTTCCACCAACAAGCTGGTCTCTGCTGTGTGCCTGACCCTCTGCTCCAGCAGCAGGCTTTGGAACCTCCCGAGAGCCTTTCCCAGACTGAAGCTGGGATACTCAGATTCTGGGGTCAGGGCTCTCCTGCAGCCTTCGAATTGGGGGTAACTAGGGCTTCCTGTGTCTCTTAATAGAGCTAATATGTTTCCTGAGGGGGATGTACACCTCTTGGTGTGGGCTTCAGAAAGAACAGGGACAGAAAGACCGACTGGCCTGTCATCGGAGTTTGAGCAAAGTCTGGGCTCTTTGCCCAACAAACCACTCACTCTGTGTCGGGGAGCCAGCATCACCTATGGAGAGTGGCTCGTGTGACTCGGGTTCAAGGACATTTGGTCCAGCCAATGCTTCAGGAAAGAAGGCAGGGCCTATGTAGCTTCCTCCTCCTTAAGAGATGGATGTCTCTAGGAGTCCCTGAGGCTCCAGGGGGCAGGTGAGGATGCTTCTTGTCCCCTTGGGGCTATGCTTCATCAGCCAGGTGTCATGGAGCATAGCTCCTGTCACTTAACCCAACACCCCACCTACCCTCTAGGGACTGTCCCCTGAGTCCACATCTAGATGCAGGAAATGCAGGAACCCATCTGTACTGCAGTCAGGCTCTTTACAACCAAGTGTGTCTTTGAAAGGCAGATTCTGTCCACCTTGGGCCCTATGGAGTCCCCAGGGCCTGCAATTGAAGCTTGCACACAGTAGGTGCTTTATATCTGCTGCTTGTGAAAGCTGCTGGGTAGGCGAGGGACAAATGAACACCACAGGGAAGAGGTAGAGGGCTCCTCTCCTCAGTGAAGATCCACTGTGTGCCAGCCTAGCACTCTGTTTGCCTCTCCACCTTGCCAGGACCCGGGCCCACTGAGCCCATTTTATAGGAGGGTTTCTACCAGACCAACTTGTGACCCACAGATGGTGAAGGTGTCAGTGAGGCTGATACACAGGGACTTGCTGGAGTGACAGGGACAAAAGGCACCCAGTAGCGAGTGTCAGACAGACTGAAGTGGTCAGGTGCCCTCCAGAGCCATTTCCCTAGCATTCCATGCCCTGGCAAGGGTCACAAGGACTCGGGCACTTCGCTGTTTCCACCCTCTGGTGCTATCATAACTCATCCTCACAGAGTCCACAGCTCCCTAGCCCTCAGCAGAAGGGGATGAGAGGGAGGCAGACCAGAAGTGGTGTGCCTCTGCACGTGGCTCCTTCACCTCCACGGTCAAACACAGCTGCTGGGACTCCAGCCTTTGCATCTCACTTCCTAGAAGCAGAACACAAGAGCCTTCTTACAAATCCCACACACAAGTTTGACTTATACTCGTGGCCAGAATGCAGTCTTTTAGCCACATAGCTATAAAGTGAAGGGAGAGGACAGAAAATGCAATTTTGGTTCTAAGTAATAATTTACCCTAGTGCATATCAGAACTCTACCTGTAGACGGCAGGAATAAACTGCAGGGCAGGCATTTCCCAAAGAAAGCCAATACTTCATAACTAGACTTTAATTCTTCTGCTACACCCGTCTATAGCAACCTGTTCCAACCCAGTTTGGTGACTCAACAGTGACATTGCTACCAAAGTTTTATTTTATCCTTTGTTCAGCCAGATCTCAGATGCTAACAAAATGAGTTATTATAAATGGGTTAATATTTCTGAAGCACTTTGCAAAGCCATACAAAATAACATGTTGATGCACAGTCACAAGATGACTGCCACAGCTCCAGACATCACATCTTAACCCTACATGCAGTAGAAAAGGAGAGATGCCCTTTCTTTCCTTTTCTTTTTTAAAAAACAAGATGGCTGGCTTCCCCAGGGCCCAGTAGTGGTGCTGGCTATGATGTGACAGAATTAACTCCAGCCTCGGTACTGACTGGCAATTACAGCAGCTGTCCTTTTCTGTCTCAGGTCCCTGAGGCCACAGGGACTTCCAAGCAGAGTGTACGAGGGGCGTTGCCTTTCACCTTGGCCTGAGTGTCCTGATTCATCTTGTAATTTCATTAAATCCTGTATCACATACCACAGACATATTTCTCTCCTAACAGCCTGTTCAGGGGATCCAGAACATTCCAAATGCAGTGTGTTCTCTGCCTGGTTTTCTTTCTTAAAATCAAATAACTCTCCTCTGTGCTCAGGCCCGGGTCTCACACGGCTCGCTTAGATTAATAACATTTGCGATCCTGCCCATTAGGCAGTGAGGCAGCGAGCAAGCACCTTCTAGCCAATTCCAATTCCAGATACTGCGCGATGGAAACTATTTCTCCCGACTGTTGCCAGCAGCGAGCTTTCCTCTAACGGCTTAATTATGATTCAAGATTGTGTCCAGAAGCCCGGGGCTCGGAAGGAGCCCAGCCGGCGCATTTACAGACTCCTGGGTCAGCGCGGCCCTGCTTTTCCATTTTGTAAGAGGAAGAAAAAGGCAATAGCTGTGTGAGAGGGAGACAGAGACACAGACACACACGCAGACAGACAAAGGTGGGCTTATAGCCACAGGAGGAACCCCCAGCCACTGCCACCCTGGAAGGAAGCTGACAACCAGGTGGGAACTGAGAGGCGGCAGGTACAGGTACATGACGTTACAAACTACCCTGCCCAGCGATCCTCGCGGATTTGAGGGGAAGGGGTTGGGGGTGGTCTCTTCTGTGTGAAAGCAACAAATTCACGGTCCGTTCTGTACGTGCTGGAGAGATGTTCGTTCCGCAGGTAGAGTACACTCTGCGCTGCAAGTGTGAGGACCCCTCTTCAACTCTCACAAAGTCTGTCTACTGTAGCACCCACCCGGAATCCCAGTGCTGGCAAGATAGAGATCTGGGGCTCACTGGCCAGCCATGCTAGCCAATCACTGAACTCCAGGTTAAGTGAGAGACCGTGATTCAAGAAATAAGAAGCAGAGTCATAGAGGAAGGCATCTCTGGCCTCCACACATGCACACAAAAATGTGTGCCTGTGCACCCAGACATACACGCATGCCTACGTACATACTAAATGAGTAATTCTGTCCTCAGCCTTCCCTGCCATGTGACCTCAGACGGTCATTTTTGCCTCTCTGATCATGTGTGCCAACTTAATTACAATTCCAGATTACATCCAGGAGCCCAGAGCCTCAGAAAGAGCCCAGCCCTCAGTGGAG
>CABHPR010126546.1:11780-23421 GCA_902168415.1 Peromyscus melanophrys | reverse complement strand
TAAAATTGAAGGACCAAAAGACTGAATTTCAAGCACCCCCTACCTTCTCCAAAACAAGCCAAGTTAAGGTAACAGCAAAGAGAGAATGAACCCACCACCCAGCACAGGTAGGCAAGAAACTCATCAACAACCTAACTCTCGTTTCCCAGGCCCCTCTATAAAGACACAAGTAATATATCAATGGTTGAAAAACCAAGACAATATATCCCCTAAAAGATCAATCCCAGAGCAATATACCTCAACACGATAATGTAGATCAATCCCAAGATGCAGGTTTTAGAGAACAATTATAAACATGTTCAAAGAGTTCAAGTTCAATGAGGACATGGGTAAACACCTGAGTGAATCTAAAAAGGACAGGATAAACTGATTAAGTCCAAGAAAACACAAACAAATGGCTGGATATACAATAAAGACAATTCAGGATATGAAGAGTGAATTTAATTAACAGAAATACAGAAGAAAACCTAAATTGAAATTTACTTGATATGAAACATTCAGTAAGTTAATTAAAAAAATACCAGTGGAAAACCTCAACAGCAGAATGGGCTTTGTAGAATGCAAAAGAATATGATCATGCAATTAAAAGGGGGTAATTTTTAAGAAGAACTTCACCAATGTAATATGCAGCATCATTGGGATGATACCAATTATAGGGTTAGAAGATGAGGGAAAAGTCCTGGTCAACACATACAACATGTCTTCAAAAAGTTAATGGAATAAAATTCTCTAAATCTGTGGAAATAGATGCCCTTATAGGTATAAGAAGCCCACAGAACACCAAATGGGACCAGGAAAAAAAAAAACTTCCTACACCATATTATAATGAAAACATTAAATATATAGACCAAATAAAGAGTAGTGAAAGCTACAAGAGAGAAGAGGCAAGTCACATATAGGGGCAAATCTATCATAACAGCAGCTATTTTTTCCCAATGGAAACTTTAAAAGTCAGAAGAAGAGCTTATAGCAATGTCCTTCAAGTCCTAAGATCACATAAGTCAACAAGACTGTTACACTTGGCAAAACTGTCTGTCATGTTGAAGGGAAAAGAAGAACTTACTGAAATTAAAAGGCAGCCAAAGGAATTCAACTCTACAAAACATCCCTGCAGAGAATACTGAAAGGGATTCTTCAGACTGAAGGGAAGGGTAACCATATCCAAGAGGTTACAGGACGAAAGCTAAAAATGCTACAATAACAAGTGTGCAAATTAGGACCAAGGAAACTAGCACCACAAAAGCAATAACATGACAGCGATCAATGTAAAACTTTCAATAATAACTTTTAATATTAATGGCCTTAACTCCCCTATCAAAAGGTATAGGCTAACCTATTGGATTTGAAAACATGAGCCACCTTTTTGTTGTCTACAGGAAACATATTTTACCTTGAAGTATAGACACTACTTTAGATTAAAAAGGATGGGGAACAAGTATTCCAAAACAAACGGAACAAGGAAACAAGCAGGCAATGCAATGCTAGAATCTTATAAAAGAGAAGTAAAACAAAAACTAATCAGTAGAGATAAAGAAGGTCATTTCTTTCAGATCAAAGGAATAATCCACCAAGAGGACATTACATTCTTAAACATACATGCACCAAAATCAAGTGCTACCAATTTCATAAAACAAATACTACTGGGCAGAATGCTACATATTAACCTCAATACAGCATTAAATAACATCAGCACTTCTCACTAATTGATAGGTCATCCAGACAGATTTAAAAAGAGAAATCTTATAATAAATGACATCAGAAGTTGAATGTATCCAATGAATACCTCTAGAATATTTTACCCAAATACTACAGAGTACACATTCTTCTAAGTAGTTCATGGAAAATTCTCTAAAATAGACCATATATTGGGACACAAAGTAAATCTCAACAAATGGAGGAAAATTTTAATAATTCTTTGTATCCTATCTGTCCACAATGGAATAAATCTTGACATCAACAGAAAAAATAAGCTTTAAAAAGACACAAGCTCATGGAGATTAAATAATACCCTATTGAAAGAGGAATGAGTCATTAAAGAAGTAAAAGCAAAGAGAAACTAATCTGGAACTGAGATAGAAGATTTCTCCCTGGTGGTTAAGTTTCATACATCTAGAAGTTGTCATGCAGGCTGCCTGGGGGAGAAAAGACACGAATCATTGTAAACTCTACAAATTAGTTGTAAACTTTACAAACTACAGTACCTGTCTGGCAGGCAAGATGTGCCTAATCATGCAATAGTGGCATGGCTCTTATGGGAGAAACCAACTGCTCTCTGATTGGAGTCCACTGGGCAGACTCTGTCTTTGCTATTACAAATTCTAGTAAAAAATAAAAATTCTGTGCCTGAGAATAATTGACTAATGTTGCTTAGTTAAATAGACCCAGTGTCAAACTGCCTTCTAATTATTCATGTTTATAGACATAGATTAATGTTACTTTCAGCCTTAATCAGAGAAGCCTCTCTGTGGTGAAACGCAGTGAATGCAAAGACACACATGACTGATCAAGAAGCTGAGAATGAGTGAAAGTTGAATGCTTAGCCATGAACAAGACATTTATGTCACCTTCTCAGGAAGATATTGAAAGAATGTAGGAGCTGGAAGACAGTTCTGAAGAAGGACTAGAATGTGCCATGATGCAGCCATTCCAATAAAGAACTCAATGTAACTGTGCTTGCTTATCTTGTATCTGCACAAAAGTGGACCTGTCAACAATCAATCATGGATGAAGGAGGGGCATAGGGTCCTATTCACGCTACTGAATTAGTGTGCATTAATAGATTGTGGTAGTAATTGCCATCAGTTGTGTAACTACAGTGATCCAACCAGGCTCTAATATACAGTTCCAAACACAGTCACGCAGGTGATCCTGGTTATAAACACATCAGATCTCAAGACAAATCATAAACACAGAATATGGTAAAAGGATCTGTAAAGAGAAGATGAGATTGATGGGGGAGACAAGTGAGGGTAAGTCTAGAGAGTAATCAATGCATTGTGCCCATGTACAGAATGGTTAAAATACAAATTTAATAAATTAAAAATGAAATAAGAAAGGATTAAAAATCAAATTTTAGGGGCTGAAGACAGCTCAGTTTTTGCTGTGCAAACATGAAGATGTGAATCCAATTTCTAGCATTCCACATTAAAAAAAAAACTATACATAGTGGAAGGCAATTGTAATGCTATTGCTAAGGGAACTGAGAGAGTTGGTGACCCAGGGCTCACTGGAAAGCAAGCTTAGTCTAATTTGTGAGCTCCAGGTTCACAATTGTGAGAGACCCTGTGTCAAAAACCAAGCTGGACAGCTTCTAAGAAAACATCCCAAGGTTGGCCTTTGGCCTCCCTTATGCATACTAAAAAATAACAAAAACAAAACAAAAGAAAATCTCACAAAACAAAACAAAAATTCAAATTTTATGGAAAGGAAAAAATATGTAACTTGAAACGTTAAATATTATAAATAATAATTCAAGACCCTCCAATTTTAACAGAGACATAATAACATAGAACTCCTGAAATAGAAATGTGGATGGACTGGAGAGATGTCTCAGAGGTTAAGAGCACTTGCTGCTCTTCTGGAGGACCTGAGTTCAACTCCAAACACCCACATAGCGGCTCACAACAATATGTAACTTCAATTCCATGGAATCTGATGCTCTCTTCTGGCCTCCACAGGCATCATGCACTTAAGTGGTGCACAGATATACATATAGGAAAAAGACCAATACACAAAAAGTAATAAAGTAAATAAAAACAGTAATGCTGTCAAGTTTGTTATTTTGGTAGTAAAAATTACAAATATAAAAACCTGTATGTGATATTCTCCCTATGCTAATTCCCTGCCAGGTTCCACCCTCCTGAATGCTTAAGGGAAGTTCCTGGTCTGTGTATCCTGCATAATGGGCGTTAACAGCTTAGATGCAAGATTATAAAACATCGATAGTGAACTTCTGCTCTCTGGGGTTCTCCCATTGTGCTGTAAGCCTGTACTTAAGACCTCCTCCCTCCTTCAATAAAAGGCATTCGGCATTAAAAAAAAATAACAAACAAACAAACAGAAAAACCTGTATGTGTACTAACTGAGGCTCAAGTGAGTAGAATTTTAGTGAGCTGTTCATATGTCATCTGGTTTTTCAGATTGTTGAGCAAATATTCTCCCTTCTCTTTTTAGTTTTATTTTTCATCTTCAGTCCTCGTGATCAAACCCAGATCCCTGCATATGGTAGGGGAGTGCTTTATCACCTTTAGTATCCTGTGACTGCATCTCCCTATCCATCATGGTAACTGTTTTGGTGATCTCCTGGCTCCTCTTGAGTGTTCTGTAATACACTGACCTCAAACTTCAGATTCTCACGTTTTCCAAGTACCAAGATAATGGGAACACATCACTGCATCAATTAA
This sequence comes from Peromyscus melanophrys, assembly GCA_902168415.1. Taxonomy (NCBI): domain Eukaryota; kingdom Metazoa; phylum Chordata; class Mammalia; order Rodentia; family Cricetidae; genus Peromyscus; species Peromyscus melanophrys. Next base: position 19,018 of record CABHPR010126546.1, on the reverse strand, counting down.
AACTTCTCTTTCATAGAGACAGACTGGTGATTCATGGGAAGCTTTTAGCATTTTGTTTCAAGATTTTATGGTTCACAAAGAGTACTTTGTTAAAACCTCTTGCCGTTGTATCTCCTCTTGATAACAACACTCCTGTCACAGTTTTCCTGTGTTTATCAAGCTTGTGCAGCATGTTTGACTCGGAGACTTTGCACTTTCTTTTTCAATTGCCAAGAATTCTCTTTTCTGAATGCTCTTATGTCTCGCTGACTTCTTTTCCCTTTTATTCAAATTAACAGCTCTGTGTATGTCTGTTTATTTATCCTGAATAACTTTTCTTTCTGGGTCTGGAAATAACAAAACTCTTGCGCTTTTAAGAGAGAACTGATTAATAACTTACCATTGTGGTGATATTTCATTTGTGCTGTAACAAATAAAGCTTGCCTGGGGATCACAGGACAAAGCCAGTCACTATATTAAACATAGATGCCAGGCAGTGGTAGCACACGCCTTTAATCCTAGCATTCGGGAGGCAGAGATTCATCAGGATCTCTGTGAGTTCAAGTCCACACTGGGAACAGAGCCAGGCATGGAGGCACATGCCTTTAATCCCAGCACTAGTTAACCATAGAGGTCTGGAGGGCTGTACAGACAGACAGGAAGTGATAGAGCTGGGCAGAAAGAGGAAGTGATATAGTTGAGCAGAGAGAGGAAGTAAGATGGCAGGGCACAGAAAGGTATATAAGGTGTGAGTAAACAGGAAGTAGCTCTCTTGAGGCTGAGGATTTCATAGAGGTAAGAATGTGGCTGGCTTGTTCTGTTTCTCTGATCTTTCAGCTTTCACTCCAATATCTGGCTCTGGGTTTTTTTATTAATAAGACCGTTTATCAATTCGTGTTACATATCATCCCAATGGGTAACAATTAAAACTAGCATTAAACTTACTGAATCAAACAAAGACTGATTTTTGCAAAAGTATGTATATCTGCAAGACAATATGAGATAATCTTTCATAAAACCACTGAGCATCAGATACTGCATGCCAGCTTCAGTTCAATTAAGACATTTCTTTTAATTTCTTTTGTTTTTATTTTTGGGCATGTGAGGTTGAGATGGGCCATGATTTTGCAGCCCAGGATGGCTTTGACCTCAGGAGGTGGTTTGGATGAGAATGTCTCCCACAGGCTCATGTATGCCAACGCTTGCTTCCCAACTGAGGCCCGGTCTGGTAATGTTCAGGAGGCGGAGGCTGGCTGGAGCGCTTTGGAACATATGGACAAGTAAGGGATAGGAATCAGGAGGGCCACCCAGTGTCATGTGAATTCTGAATCAGTGGCCAATGCCTTCTTCCCTCTGCACTGCTGCATGGATTCAGGTCAGACTCTTTTGGTTTTGTGTGTTTGTTTTCAATTCCAGAGTTGTCCATTTTTCATTTTGAAGTCTCAGGTCTTTTAACTGGCAGAAACTTTGTAGCAGTTAGATAAAATCCTGATTGATAAGACTACTTTTGCTAATTTAGAGTCTATCTGTACGGCTATTTAAATCTTTGGAACAATTCTGCTCAGTGCTTTAGTTAATTGCCTTACAGAATATAATTGTGCCTCTGCTACTTCAAGAAATAGAAGCTATCTATCTTTCTCCACATCTTTACACATATTATTTATCAATCTCCATCTTTCCTAATATAAATAAAATACATTTGCTACAATAAGAAAATTAACATAGTCTGGGATGCATGAGATTCTCTCTCAAAAATGTGAAAATGCATTATAAAATAATGCTTATAATGTAATTTGTTCAGACTACATGAGAAAATTAAAAAAAATAAAATTAAGAAAGTCAAAAGGAACTACTTTTGAAAAGATATTTTAGAAATTCAAGTCTTTTGATTAGTAACCACCCTTAGTACCAGAAACACTTCAAAGTGTTCTCTAAACATTGAATTCCCATCAGTGATGCTGCAAGCCTTAGCTCTCATCTTTCATGCTTACCATTGCAGTAACTTCAAAAGGATGAAAAGAGAATGATAATCTCTCAAAGTAACCTTGTACTCATGCTTAGTAATTGCGTATTTAGCTATCATGCATTCACAACCAGGTAATGGTCTCATTACACTGTGTTTTAATAAATATAATAATTAACATTTAGTTATAAAAATTCAAATACTCAAACCATTCAGAAATTAAATTCAGAGCCCAAGGGACATCTAGAAGAAAATGAAAAAGAATTAGATAGTGTCAAACATAGACATCTTCAAAGGAAGCATGCCATTTAAACTTGTCTTTTACTTACTGAAATGTGCTCTGCATATTTTATTGTTTTCGTCATCATGCTTGTTATAATCCAGCAAGTGAGTGTTCAAAGAACATAAAATCCTACAAATAAATAAACTGAATATGAATGTATGTATAAAAGAGGCAACAATTAGGATCAAGAGCTTGACGTGCCAGCTTTGATTATGTGAAACAAAGATGTTCCTAGTGGTGTCTCAGCAATGCATGACTTATTGGAAGATTAAAAACTACAATGTTTTAAGGTTCATGATTCTTACATGTTGAATTTTCATCATGTCAGGAACTCAAACCCTTATTTAAGTAATCACAATATCGCCAATCAAAATTTTGGAGGTAATCAAGACTGTAAAATTCAATTGTAAACATAAGGCAGAGGAAGAAATGATAGCAGGCATCACCTTTGAAGTGCTTGTAATCTATCTTAGAGACACACGTGAGAAGCTGTCTCAAAACATATATTGGCAAAGTTGCAAAGGTATCATAAGATTATGATTTAACAAGAAGTGGATGAGAGTTCTTCCTGTTGTCACTTAAGTATGTGTCTCTCTTAGTCGCTGGAGTATTACCCATTCATATAACTGGGGGACTATCTAGATTAGTCTTCATTTGAGTTTATTGAGCACAGAGGACTCATTAGATGTCATGCTCAAGTGCTGGCCCTGATGCACCCAGGGGAAAGCTAAGAGTCTACAAGCTTTCACGCCACGCAGAGATTGTACGATGTATTACATATTGAACAGGATCTAAGCAACCTGCCCATATCACATTAATCTCTCAAAGAATGTGAGCCAAGGACGGGAAATACACTTGTCAAGGCACAAATATCTAGAAAGCTTCGGGAAATGAACAAAAAGAAAAATCAGTGAGGTTTAAGATCCAGAAAACATCTCTTGTTTACGAGGACCATTTTGTCACCAGCCTGTCTGCAAAGTAGGTTAATAGAGACCATCACAGATGGACTGTTTTTAATATGAAAATTAACTAAACAGCTTTATCAGGAAGATTTAATGAACAAGCAAGAGAAAGAGTATGTGAATGTGTGTTTGTGTGAGAGTGTGTTTTTCTAAGTGTGTGTGTGTGTGTGTGTGTGTATGTGTGTGTGTGTGTGTAAATGTACATCTCTATATGTGCTTGTTTGTGTGTGTGTGTTGAAAAGTTAATGCTGAAGTGGAGAATGACCAAAAAAGGGAAGAGTGAACAGGAAGCAATGAAGTACTATGAATGAAAATTTGGGTGACAGACAAAATTAATTAGAATTACTTTGATTTGTAAATAAAAATAGGGACTGACTACTAATGATAGGAAATAATCAGTTAAGCTGACTTCTCAAAAGATTTTGAAGACATAATTCTGATATACAAAATATTTACCTATTTTATATGTAATTCTCTGTGTCCATTAAAGATATAACTATGGAATTGCTTTAATGTAATTAATGTGGTCAATGTGTTTTATAAGTATCTTTAGCTGAGATGCAATAAATGGGTTGAGTTTATTCAACAGCAGCATAGATTGATGCAATCATTAGATTTGAGATCTTAAATTCTGAGCAACAACAAAAGGAAAAGGAAAGATGTTGGTTTATTAAAAAAAGAGAGAGAGAGAGAAACTCATAGGTTTCTGTGAGTTCAAAATGCTCATAATGGGGGAGACCTGAGGCAGGAGCTAGTCAAGCATTTTGGCAAAGGTGTTACTTGTCTCCTGTGTTATCAGCCTTAGTGAAATGTAAACCTCTAAATTCTGATTTCCAAAGGACGATGATCCTATCTTAAACTGCCTTCTTTGTATAAAGCATGTTCTGTAGGTCAAGATTGTGTGGAGGAGGATTAGCGCTATACAGTTTGGCATGTAAGGACAAAATCCATCCATGCAGCTTAGACCAAACTTACAAAGAGGAAGCAAGCGCCAATCATTGCTGCTTTGAGTGTCACATCGAGATCTGCAGGAACATGTATCCCAAAGTTGTCAGCATTTGTGAACACATTATTGACAAATCCGGACCAGTATTTGGAAATCTTCCCAATCGTAAGCTTTTCGTCCACAGTTTTCACCTTTGAAAAGAAAAATAAGAGGTAGGAGCTTTGCAGATAAACAGAGATAGTTGACATTTCTCAGCATGTTTCTTTCAGGATGAATTTGAGCTGCTGTATTATTTGCCATATCCAAAAGGCAGCTCTATGTTGTTTGTTCCTGTGTGGACATTTACCTCCACAGTGCTCAAGAGTTTCAGACTGCCACAGTTTGTAGACCATTATAATTTGTTTTCCTTTTAGTTTTCTATGCAGATGGAGTAAATAATTAAGGCTAGACAACCACAAGATGGCAGCAGGTACATCTTTTAGTTATGTAGCTAAGCCTGAAGGTACCTGTTTTTTAAACCTGAATTTACTATCATAAAATATGTGTATGAACAACATATATACTCTGTGTGTGTGTGTGTGTGTGTGTGTGTGTGTGTGTACACATATTAAAATATTATTTGGATGAATTAAAGTATTTTCTAGCTATAATTCATAAATTTTAAACATTTATTAACTGTGTAATTATTAAAGCTTTTAAACATAGTATGTCAATCTACACTTATATGTTACAATCAGTCATTTGTCAACACATTCCCTTCTAACTAACCATAAGTATTAGAAATCACTTTGAGCTAGTGTATAAACAGGGGATTGAGATGAGTCTGACCTTGAAGTCTACCAAGCCCACTGAGTGAGGGATCTACATCTGATTCCATCAACTATGTATTTATTTATCCTGTTTATCATTATGACACTTATTTAATATAGTTTTTTTTCCCTGTGGTGATAGAAAATAGAAAATAGGGAAGGTTTCTTAGGACATAGATTGGAAACTAATGTTCAAATCTCATCAGTTCTATTATTAAGAAGCCATGTAGCTAGGTGGTGGTGGCGCACCCCTTTGATCCTAGCACTCAGGAGGCAGAGGTACTAGGATCTGAGTTCAGACCAAATCCAGACTGGTCTATAGAGCAAGTTCGAGGACAGCCAGGGCTACACAGAGAAACCCTGTCTTGAAAAACTAAAAACAAAAAATCAAAACTAAAAGAACCCAAAAAGGCCACGTCACACACTTTCTCAATTCTAGGCCTAGGACAAATCACTTAACAAAGTCTGTGTTCCCAGTGTGTATAGGCTCCTCCAGAAGTCTGGAAAACATATCTGGGTGGGTTGCATACAAATAAAAAAAAGTAGATGCTTTAAAAGCTAATGGTTTTATTGAACCCTGCCTATAATGTATGTTTACAATAATTTGTTCAGAGAGCATATTGTTGCTGCAGGTTAAATTTGCAATGGCCCATTTTAAGATTCAGTTCCAGAAACCTGAGAGTACATGACTGTACAATCTTACAAAATACAGTTTTATATAGTGACACTCTAGTGGAGTATGCTTCTGAAATGAGACCTGAATGAGGTTAAATGTCCATCAAGCAGACCCACAAGAAAGGGTATAGATAATTTTGGTGATCAAAAAACATATTCACTCTGTCCGATTTGTGCTTTTAATTTCCTATGAATCAACCTCATCAAACATAGGGTTACTATGATTTTTAACAATCACAACATATTGGTTATCTAAAAATCACAATACTATCTCTCTCTTTATATATATAAAGCTTGATGTTCAAAGGTTCAGAGGCTGAAGTTAAAAATAACAAGACATTAACTCCTTTAGGTAAGGATGTATAGTAGTTTATCTACTGTATTTAGCAAATATGACAATAAGTTTAATTTTATATCTCTCATTTTCATTTTGTTTAAGTTTCTTTGAAGAGCATGTGCGGTGATCTATGACAGATAAAATGGCTAAGGCCAGTACATTGTCATAACATCATTTTGGCTAAAAACCCATGGATTTAGAATCTCTGGAGTAATGGCTATTATTATTGACATGGAAACAAGATTTATGAGAATATTACACTAATATGCAATTCTTTTCTTTTCTTTTCTTTTTTTTTTTTTTTTGGTTTTTCAAGACAGGGTTTCTCTGTGTAGTTTTGGTGCCTGTCCTGGATCTCGCTCTGTAGACCAAGCTGGCCTCGAACTCACAGAGATCCACCTGGCTCTGCCTCCTGATTGCTGGGATTAATGGCGTGCGCCACTACTGCCCAGCCTAATATGCAATTCTTAAAATGTATTTAAGGGATACATCATGATTTTTTTTAATTAAAGATTTTTTTAAATGTACATTGGGGTTTTGCCTGCATGTATTTCTGGGTGAGGATACCAGATCCCCTAGAAATGTAGTTTCAGACAGTTGTGAACTGCCTTGTGGGTGCTGGGAATTGAACCCCAGTCCTTTGGAAGAGTGGCCAGTGCTTTTAATCACTGAGTCATCTCTCCAGCCCCATGATTTGGATATTTTATAAACTGAATTATGATTCAAGAAATCAGGACCTAAGCAAAACTTTGTCATTCATACCTCGAAGTCCACATCACCAAAACAGCCACAGGTTGCACAAGGACCAACAATTTTCAAAATATCTTCTTTGTTTGCATTTTGGATTGTGAATTTGGGTTGAAAGGGGTCCCACTTTTGTGCAACATAACCAATTATCGTACCCGGAGGGGCTTGGATTTCTAGCTGTAAGAGAAAATAGTAAAAAATGAGATTTTTCTAAGGTTATTGTGTATTAATCACATAAGAATGTCAACTTATATCTACACAATATTTGTTATGAAATAACTGATATAAGAGTCATTATAAATATATATCTTTTGGCCGGGCAGTGGTGGCACACGATCTCTGTGAGTTCGAGGCCAGTCTGGTCTACAGAGCGAGTTCCAGGGCAGGCACCAAAACTACACAGAGAGAAACCCTGTCTCGAAAAAAACAAATATATATATATATGATGAAAATTGGTGTTTTCTTTTGACATTTTGTATTTTGTCATGGGAATGGTAAGAGTTCATTACATTGATCTGTTTAGCAATCTCCTCTAAA
>CABHPR010126545.1:0-18733 GCA_902168415.1 Peromyscus melanophrys | reverse complement strand
CCTCGAACACACAGAGATCCGCCTGCCTCTGCCTCCCGAGTGCTGGGATTAAAGGCGTGCACCACCACTGCCCGGCTTAAAGCAAAAATCTTAAGAGAGAGAAGAAAAAGACAAAAGTCTTTGAAACCGGGCCTGTTGGAAACCCAGACAGGTCTTTTAACTCGTGACCCACCTGCCTTCCTCTCCAGTGCTGTAGGATTTTTAAAGTTTATTTATATGGGTGTTTTACCACCACCGTATGCCTGTGCACCTGGCAGCCATGAAGATCCTCTGGATCTGAAGTTACAGATGGTCCTGAGTGGCCACATGGGTGCTGGGGATTGAACCTGGGTCCTATAAAAAGAGCAGCTAGTGCTCTTAACTGTTGAGCCATCTCTCCAGTCCCTGAAAGGACGTTTTGAGTAATAATAAGCAACCTAATCAGTTTGGGATAGATGTCTTTAATTTCTAGAAAGCTGGACTTTGTTTTATAAGCACTCTCTTAGATTAGTTTAGAGTGCTGAGGAGTCTGGGTAGAACCCAGTCACATACAGCCTCCCAGCAATATGAGAACAAGCTGAGGCAAAATCACATCAAATTGTACTTGGATGTTTTTAGTAAAGAGCGAGAATACAACCGCTACTGTGTATGCTATGTTCTTAGGGCTCCTTTTTGTCTATTTTGCTAGGTGATGTATCTCCAGATATGTTACAGTTCCTGATGGTCAATAAAGATTTGCAAAAGGAAAGGCCACTAATGGAACACCACGTCCTGAAGGGGGTCCTCTGTGGCAGGAAGCTTTGCCCTGCGTTCTAAGTACTGTGTGGTTCAGACTTTTAAGAGGTGATCTGGAAATTTCCATCTAGATAAGCACTGTAGAAAAGTAACCAGATTCAGAGCAGAAACCCAAATTGGGGGGTGGGAGGGACCAAAAGTTTGCTGTGCTGGACAGAATAATTGTCCCCTGTGTTCCTGGTGCCTCATGCCTGTAATCCCACCACTTGGGAGGTAGAGGCTGAAGGAACAGGAGCTCAAAGCCATCCATGGCTACATTGTTTGAAGGTAGCCTGGGCTGCATCTTTTAAAACCAAGTGCCACCATTTCCCATTGGAATTAAGTATTTAGACATAGAAAAGGGACATGCAACCTTCCCTAGCAATTAGAACTGTTTCATACTTAATTCTCTAAAAGTCTACCTTTAGGTGGTGTTTGGTTTGGCCACAATGTAGCACTTCCAATAACCTGAAGCTAGTCTCAAAGGTGAAAACTATGAAAAGCACACTGGGTTCAAGAAAAAAGGCTACTTGCCATGTTTTCTTATTCTTGGTGCTTAATACACATGCCCAAAGGGATGCTTCTCCAGTTAAAGAACTTAAGTCACAAGAAGCTGACTTATTAAAACTTAGGCCAGGCACAGTGGCTCATGCTCGTAATGCCTACTTTGTAGGCTGAGGCAGGAACATTGCTATGAATATTAGGCCAGCCTGGACTACAGGGTAAGACCCTGTCTCAAAACTAACTAACCAAATAAATCAGTCTTGGAAACATAAACCACTTTAGGAACATTACTGTAGGTGACATGTCTCCCTTGGTCATACTTTAGCAAAAGGGGGCTGGTGAGGTTCATTTTAAAGGTATGGCTTAGAAGACTTCATTGAAGCTGGGTTTGACAGCACATGCCTATAATCCCAGTTACTAATGAGGCTGAGGTGGAAGGTCTGAACACTGAAGGCCAGTCTGGATAACACAGTGTCAAAAAATAAGTAAAAAATAAAGGACTGACTGTAGTCAGGTTTCTCCGCATCCCGCCTGGCCCTGTGGTCCCACAGCCACTTATAAAATAATCACTCAGAGGCTTAATATTATTTACAAACTGTATGGTCTACGGCAGGCCTCTTGCTAGCTAGCATTTATATCTTAAATTAACCCATTTCTATTAATCTATGTTTTGCCATGTGTCCTGTGGCTTACCAGTCTGCTGGCATGTTGCTCCTTGGGCAGCAGGCTGGTGTCTCTCCAGACTCCACCTTTCTCTTTCCTGTCTCTCTCCTTGGATTTCCCACCTGCCTCTAAGCTGCCTTGCCATAGGCCAAAGCAGCTTATTTATTAACCAATGACAACAATATATATTCACAGAATACAGAAAGACATCCCCCAGCAAAGGACTCCACACCAGCAGTAGATATTATAGTAAATTTATTCTGTATAAATTATAATACATATTAACATTATTTACAATGCTATTTTTATTTATAAATGATCTTTATATGAACAGTAAGATACAAACCATTATCCCTTTAAGTAAAAAACAGTTTAAAAGTCATTTAAAAAGTCATTTTTGAAACTGGTTCTCACATGCAGCAAGTAATTCTATGAAAGGGAATGTTGTGTCCTTCCACTCCTCACCCCAAAGGGAAAAGAATATTTTCATACTTAGTTGGTTGTTTTGTTTTTTTTCCTAGCTGCAAGGTTCACCATCAGGACCACTGCTGTCTCTGCAGTGTGATACATAAACTTGTTTTCCTTCTTAAGATTCTTTCCCTCGAGTGAACTAACCTTTCTCGTAAGGGAAAAACACCAGAGATTTCCATTTAGAAAATGACATTGAAAGTGGCATAGACTCCAGAGTATGTCTACTGAAGATACTTTTTAGGGACCCGTAGAAGATACTTAACAAGCAAGCATTTATCCACTGCATGTAAGGCATTCTTCCTCGATGTGGTAAACCCCCAGCGAACAAGGTAAGCTGTTTTCAAGAACAGAATGTGGTAAGAATGATGGAGGTCTGTTTATGAACAGGAGCACAGGAAAAGATTCCAGGAACACAGGAAAGAACACAGCTAGTCTAAGGGAGAGGAGGAGCAAAGGAGCCCATCACTGTCAAGTGTCAGATAACAAGGAAGCAGAGCCGCGTTGATTGACATGAGAACAATGGAAACTATGAACGAAGAAACGCTGAAGGGGGTTCACTTGGAGTGTATGGGATTGGAGGCACTGTTCTGTGTCAAACTGGGAATGCCACTGACATCTTCAGGGATAGGAATTAAATTAGAATTCTGCTTTAGGCACATTGCTTTGGCAAGGTTTACAACAGATCACACAAAGGAGGCATTGGAATCGGAAAAGAAAAATTGTTTTTTTAGATTAGGGATTGAACCCCGGGCCTCATATATAGGATGCAAGTGGTGTGCCCCCAGCTCAGACGGAAAGCTGTAGCAACCATAAGGGAGATATAATAATGGCAGGAAGGTGAGGTTGGAAGGGACATGAGAGACTTGAGGCAGATTCTAGAGCCCCATCTGTTGTCCTTTCATTGCAGAAGAAAACAGCCTTGAATAGAAGGAAAGCGAGTGTTAGCCATGCCACCAATGTGGCATTGAGGGATGGGGGGAGCGTCGGCATAAGATCCGAGTTAGAATCCAGGCTTTGGACGCTATTTCAGTGTCCCCGAGGCAGGGACAATACTGAGGATGAGGCAGAGGAGCTGTCTTGAGAAAAACAGTGCAAGTCTTACTCAAAACACCTTGGGAATCCTGTCCTCGATGTTTTCAACTAAAGATCTGAAGATTGAGGAGAAATGGATAGAAGAAATACAGTATCTATCCTTAAGGATCATACAGTACAATGAGAGAGGATTTCCCTCGGGAAATTCCAGCAATTTGACTGCCATGAGCTCAGTGGAAGCACATTCCAGGCATATCCCCACGCTGTGATGATTACATTAGGTCCTCAAATAAGAGGCTTCCTCCATTCCTATGGAGACTACTACATAGATTGCTAAGAAAAGCATACTTCTGAGTTGCTGTCCTCTGACTTCATTTTTTTTAAATGTTAGTAAATAAAGAATCAAGCTTCTTAATGGAGAAAACTCGGGCCATCAGGGAAAACAGAATAATACTCGTTCATCAGAAAATGGAAAGAGGTTCAGAAACATGGAGTAATGTAAAGAATGGCCCTTTTCATTCTCTTAGGACATGCTGCAGACAGAGGGAGAACATTGCTTAGGGCCACTGAGAATATCACCTCTCCTAGCTCAGCCTGCCATCTTGTCTAAGGTTACTCTCTCGCTGAGCTTAGGAGACACCTGAGCAAGGTTTGACGGCAGCACATGTATGTATAATGAGCAACATTCGTGGGATCCAGAACTGAGATGTTCACCATATCTAGACTGCACTGGTATTGTTCACTCTTAAATGTCAGCAATGGAGGTAGCTTATGGGTACAGTGTCTGCTTAGAGACTCCGGGTTCAGTAATATTTTTTAAAGTAGTTTTATAGCAAATTATAAATACATTCTTATTTGCCATTGAATGAGCCACGTTAAATAAATTACTGACCATTTTTACTAGGTTATGAAGGAATCAGGGAGGGACTACATTAGAATATTTTTATGGGGGGGGCACTATCTAAGAGCTTGCATAGTGTTGTTTCCAAAACTTTCCATAGACTAAGCAATTAGTAATTATGATCATGTACACAGGAATTACTTGTGTGCGAATTTCTCTCCATATGTATTTAGATTCTGAAGAGTTTCTTGATTCAGAACACTGGTTAATACTTCTTAGACTTTTGGGGGCTCATGAGCAAATCTTAGAGGTTGAGAATTCAAAGAGGATAAAAGGTGGAAATATAACGGATAAATAGCCCTGGTCTCCAAAAGGAATACACTACACACATTCCACCTATGTCTACACGGGAAACATTTATATGACCCAATTAAAAGGAGTTTCAAAGAATGGCTTGACCTCCAGTGGCGAGGAAGGCTGCATGCAGGGTTGTGTGGGATTGTACAGGGCTTCAAATCATGCCACAGCCGGAAACAGCCAAGAAAAACTGCATCTGCTACCTCAGGTCTGCTTTATCTGTAGCAAGTGGCATCCAGAAGGCCTCATGAAAGTGTTCAAGATGAAAAAATAGTATCTGGGATATAATTCTCAACTACTGACACCACACTAAGTTAAAATCATATATAAAGAAGCAGAAAACTCTTGCATCCTTTAGTATTTTATGGATAACCTTGCCTTTTAGCTGATGGTTTAAACTCAGTCAACACAATATTTACACAGTAAAACAATTTTAAGCACATTCTTCTGGGCCAATCAACAATGTTATGTGCCAGGGGGGTTACAGGTTAAACAGTAAGTGTGCCAGAATTAAGACCGTGAACCTTTCCTAAGAGGGGCGCTGACCGGCAAAGTGCGGTGTGGTAGCATACATCTATACCCCCCCGTACATGGGAGGCTGAGGCAGGACGATGGGTGAGGGCAGCCTGGGGTGCACGGAAGGACTGTATCTCAAGGAGACAGAGGGTGACAGGAAGAGTGAATTTTAAAAGTCAAGGGGAACAAATCAAAGCGGCATAACATTTCCTTAAAAACACAGTGATTCCAGATCACTTTTAAAATACATGTTACAGAAAATATGACATCCTTTTAGATATAAATATCACCAATGACTTGGGCTCTGAACTCTTAAGACTAGCAGGGGATATTGGGGAGCATGTCACCTGCCATATTCTGTTATTTAATCAGAGCGTGGTGGCACACATATGAAATCCCAGCACTGGAGAAGCAAGCAGGTGAGTCCCAGGCCAGCCTGGACTCCGGAGTGAGCCTCTGTCTCAGAAAACCAAGGGGGAAAAAAAAAATCACATTTATACTGAACTGGCAGTTTTCAATAAAGACCTGGCATGGTGGTGCTGGCCTTTAACCCAGTCGCTCAGAGGCTGAGGCAGAAGGCTGCTCAAGGTCTGCCTGAGCTGCACAGTTAGTTCGAGGCCAGCCTGGCAATTAGCAAGATCCTATGCGGCTGGGGGGTGGGGTGAGGCTGGGGGCACAGTGATCAGTACAGACTGTTGAGATTTCACTTGACAGTTACTGAGGTAGAAGCTGGCTATGTGGATCTCTATTGCAATATCAAAAAAATCTCATCTAGGTTTAGTGATTCAAAAATATGCGTTTTCACCAGCAATTTTGTAATTGTAATTTCTACACCAAACAGTGTACGGACATGTGATACTTAATGTGTTTTACTTGCAAAGACTTCCCAACAGCGAAAGTGTCATAATGCAAGGCAGAGACAACAGTGTGGACGTACATCAATAGTGTACGGTATACAATATTAAGGTAAGTTTGAGTCTCTAAACAGTACTTTAGAATTCAGTGTGAGTCTCAGAAACAATCCTGACCAGCAAGTAAACATAAGCATTTTAATAAATAACATACATGAAAAACACTTTTAAGACTCTATATACCTAACAAAACAGTTTGTCTCCTAATGGCCGTGGGTGGATTTATCTTGGCAGTGTTCATTTTTACACGCCTTCTGAATAGCTTTTGCTCCATTCTGCTGAGCTGAGCCTCTACCTTGTCGGAATCGCAGAAGAAATGAAGCCAATACTGCTTGCTACAATATTGTGCCCTCCTGAAATGCTTCTATCCACCTGGTGATGAGAGACAGCTGTTAGACTTGTGAACTCCAGCCACATGACACCTATGAGTGTGACGCAATTGCTGATTTAAGCTCTTTCCTACGGCACACAGGGGTTCTTGCACACAGGGGACCACTCTTTCTTTGGTATATGTGATCCAACATTTGGCCTGGAAAGTATGTTCTTAGTGGCATCACTACTTCGTGTGTAAATGTTCTAAAATGCCCTGGGATGAATGAGAGGGCACAGTGGGTAAAGGCGCTTGCCACCAAGCCTGCCAACCCGAGTTCAGTCCCCGGGACCCGCGTGGTGGAAGGTGGGAACGGGCTCCTGGAGGTTATCTTCAGATATCCACACTAACGCCACCTGCACACATACAGTCAAGAAATGGTGTGTGTGTGTGTGTGTGTGTGTGTACTTACTTGGCTTTGGAAGGGCTATGTCAGCAAAGGCCCTTATGACAATTCCTTTCCTCTCTTTCTGGCATGCTGACTCAGTGAGTTTTGGAAAACAGCTATGTACCTGTTTTTTTCCCCTAAATCTACCAACCAAAAATCCCCTTACATGTCCCCTAAACCAAACTTGTTCCAAATTTCTCAACGAAAGGGAGCTGATCTGGTATTTAGTCTATTCTAAGATCAAGAATTTACATATAATACAAAAGCTTTCCAAAATTTCATAGCAGTCATCACAAATTCTTGAGTCTCAAAGTTGCCTCTGACAAGACACAGCTGCAGTCACTCGGAATACGCTTGTGCTGTCTCCGTTCGCTCTTTGTTATTTGGACTCCCTGAAAGCTACCCCACCCCTACGCTTACTGGCAAAGGACTTCTTACAGTACCAGATTACAGAAGGAAGAACTGGAGCAAGCTATGGACATCTGAAATCACTAAACCTCAGAGTGGTCCGTAACACATTCAGCTCCAATTTCAAGGATAGGATTTCCAAAACTTGAAATTTCTGGTGCAAATGGCTTATGTTATACTGCAATGGAATACTTTTAAGAAGTCCCACAGGGGCTGGAGAGATGTTCAACACTTAAGGGCACTGACTGCTCTAGAGGAGCCAGGTTCAGCTCCCAGGACCCATATGGTGACTCACAACCATCTCTATTAACTCCAGTTCCAGAGGACCTGATCATCCCTTCTGACCTTCACCAGGCACCAATGTAGTGTACACACATGCATGAGAGCGCGCATACACACACACACACACACACACACACACACACACACACACACACCCCAAATCGAATCTAATAAAACCTTGTCACAAAAGAACAATTTAATTCTCAATACCCAGAAGGAGTCATTTGGATAAACAGCTGCACATTACTATCCTAAAGCAGATGGAGGTGTGTGTGTGTGGGGGGGGGGACGGCAACGATGACAACGACAGGGACACCACACACAACACTCTTTAAGAGTGTAGCATTGTGCCTGGATGGTACTCAGGAACATCTGCAACTCCAGCACATTAACTCCTATCTGCCTACAAAAGTGCCCATCCTGCCTATACTCAAAAGCACTCCCTTGTATCCCAAGCACTTAACTTGAAAGCCTGCTGAGAAAACACACAAGCAGCGGTGTGCTCTCTGAGGTGGAGCAAATCAAATGTGAGGAGAGGTAAGCTGAGTCATTTGCTCAGAGGGGGCCTTCACTTCATGGGTACATACCTTTAGGTTAAACAGTCTCCTAGCACCTCAAATTAAGATTCGTGCTGGGATTTTGAAGAGACTGCTTCAGTCTTGAGCATCTAAAATGATACCTGCTTCTTTCTACTCGGTCCCTGGAAACCGCCTGTGAGTCTCTTAAGGTGTCTGACTTTCCCTGCAGAGCCGTAAGCTAGCCAGCAGTTGTTTAAAGTCCTGCTGTCCACAGAACAACTGGATGGGGAATCCCTGCCCTCACTGAAGCCCGGGGTTCACACCTGCATTTCCACCGCCCTCGGAGCAGAGCTCCAAGAGCTTCCTCCCAGGTCACATGTGGACACACACTATGGACAGAACTACCCATTTTCTTTTCTCTTCTGTTTAAAAATCATCTGAATAACAGGTTAAATCTTTCTACTTTGGATCTCTGATGTAAATTCTGAGTTGTTCTCTGTGCTTTTAAAGTATCGTTTAAAACAAGAGCTTGAATTCTCCTGTAGCACAGGGAAGTCTGCATTACTTACTTCTGGGTGGAGTGGGCGTCGTCTGCCTTGAATACATAAAACACCATGCCTTTGTGCAGTAACTGAAACACTTTGGACTCTGAATTCTCGTCTCTGACTTGTGTGACGGTAAATCCTAATAAAGGCTGACTTTCCAAAGCTGCCACATCCTAATTTAAAAACAGACAAAGGAAGATAGGCTTTTAGATTGAGATGTCATCCGGTTTGAAAAGTCTAGATCTATATAGCTCAATTTAATATGCGACCCAGTAATTCTAGCAGCTTATTTTTATTTCACCGGCAGTGAGCCGCCTACTGGCCACCTGCCAGTTTTCATCCTGTTCACACCCACTGAAATTTCCACTGTTTTCACCGTAGCCAGGGAAAGCAGGTAGTGACCTTACTTCCAGTTTATGGATGGAGACACCGAATTCTTAGAGCAGCAGGTGACCTTCCCAGATCCCACCGAGGAACTCTGGGACTCCAGCTGGTTGTTTGTTGAGACAGGGTCTCTCACTTTATAGCCTAAGAGGGCCTGGAACCCAGTGGTTTTCCTGCCTGGATTCTCTAGAGATTTTGTTTTCCCCTATACCAACACTTGTTTGTTGACTCACCATGTAACCCTGGCTGGCCTGGAACTCACAAAGATCCACCTGACTCTGTCTCTAAGCGCTGGAATTAAAGGTGTGGGCCACCATGCCTGGTCCTCCTCCTTTCTAGAGCTTCATGTAGCCCGAGGTGGCCCCAAACTCCTCCTGTAACTGAGGCTGACCCTGAACTCCTGCGGCCCCTGCTTCTACTGTCCAATGGCCACTTTGCAGGCATGTGCTACCACAGCTGGCTTCCCTAGAGGCCCTCCTAGGTGACCGGAACACGGATCAGGGCAGCTAGAGACAGTTTACGACAAAGCTCGTCTCACTTGTGCTATGCCTGATCAGGACAAGCTAGGGACATCAGCAAAGGCTAGACGAGAGGCAGTCCCTGTCTTGTGCGAAACGGCAGTCACATGACAACAGAAACACCCGCACTTCCGTACTCTTCGAAATTCCTAACACTGCAGTAAGAGCTCGTTGGAAAAAAGGAATAACTATTCACACTGAAAGTGCCAGTAACAGGACAGGCATGGTGGCTCACACCTGTAATGCCAGCACTGGAGAGGGTGAGGCAGGAGGATGACTGTCACTTTGAGGACAGACAACCTGGGCTAAGTGGTGAGTTAGGAACCAACCTGGGCTATTTGGTGAGTCACCGTCTTAAATAACCACAGATGAAAACCCAGCACCACCACCTCCCAGCGCCTAAAACAGTGCTTGCTTGGCATTGCCCAGGGGCCCCCATGCACACCCTCAGCTCCCCGTAAAGCAAAATCTCCCAACAAATCCCACAAAACTAAAACAAGGCCTCAAAGCCACTCTCAGGCGCCCGTCTTACCTCACTTGCGGCGTATGTGTAGAGTACTTTGTTTTTGATGACGAACCATAAGTGTTTCCAGGGCTTTCTGCTGCCCTTGGATCTGTAAAGGTAGCCACTGATGGTAGAGTCTTCTGTGTTTGCTGACACCTGGGGAAACAGTTCAGTGGCTCACAGGCTCCTTTTCAGGAACAACAAACAACACAACAGAAAGCAGTTCCTGCAACCACTCGCTGTAGCGGCATTCCTGGCCTGGCTCCGGAGAGCAGACCCGGCCCTAATCCATCTTTCGTCTAGCAGACACCTTTTGTTTCCCTTGCTGCCCTCTACGTGAATCCTGTCTTTCAGAGTCTCCCGAGGATACAAAGGCCTATGCAAAACTTGATTCAGGAAACCCAGAAAAACCATGATACCCAACAAATCGAGGAATTTGCACTTGGCATTGTATTGTTGGGAGTCTCTTTTGGGTTGTTTTGAGCATATGGAAATTAACTGGCTAAACTGTATTGGAGAGAAATAAAACTGCCTTAGGTGAAGGGTTAGTGCTTCAGTCCTTCGAGGCTGGACCCCCCTGCAGCCATGAAAGGCCAGATTCATTCTTAAGATGCCTCTGAGTCTTCATTCCAAGGACCTGCGTGAACCCACACACCCCTGTAGCGACTCACACAGCTACATTTGGCGCCCAACATGGGGCTTCAAGAAGGACAAGGAGCCAATGAAGAAGGACAGAGGAGCCGGTCATCTTAGGAACTGGGAGGGAGCGCTCTTGGGGTAAGAGGACTCCGGGATTGGCAGCGTCATGGGAAATTTAAACTCCCCATCTCAGGAGCAACAGACTGCACAGTTGCTAAAAGCTTGTCAAAATAAAAAGCGGTAACTGCACAATTTTTAATGATAGAAAAAAATGGTTCCTGAGTCAGGAAATAAATTAAGGAAAAAGACCTTTCTCGAAAAGGAAAAGAAAGAAAATAAAAAAGGAAATCTTCCCAAAAGAGAAGAGGGAAGGAAAGGAAATTTCCCGATAGAAAAGGGAGAAAATTTTTAGTCAAGAAAAAAGAATTTTCCTGGTAAAAAGGGAAAAATATTGAAACTAGGCCTAAAGATTTTAAGGCCCTGTAAAAGAAAAATAAAGCAAAGAAAGAAAAAAAAAAAAGCCTCCTCCCATTAGAAATAGAGGAAGAAAAGGCTCTTTCTGATATAAACATTTCAGGACAGCTAAAACGCTGAGCTCTTTCTGCCTGCAAGCACAGAGTGTCAGTATCTGAATTACAAAAAAATCAATAGGTGGGCTTCACTGTTGCTGGCTGAACAAGCAAGCAAGTCCAGAACTTTTTTTTTTTTTTTTTTAAATTTATTTATTTATTATGTACACAGAAGAGGGCGCCAGATCTCATTACAGATGGTTGTGAGCCACCATGTGGGTGCTGGTGAGCCACCATGTGGGTGCTGGGAATTGAACTCAGGACCTCTGGAAGAGCAGTCAGTGCTCTTAACCTCTGAGCCATCTCTCCAGCCGCACTCCCCCCTTTTTTTTTAGCAAGCCCAGAACTTAAAATCTTGTTGTCTGTTTGCTTAACTTTGGTTTAAATGGTTTTTTTTTTTTTTTTTCCCTCAGAACAGGAATAACTCAATATTAAAGATTCCTTCATGGGAAATGTTTTCTCTTTTTCCCTTATGGTGGGAATAACTCATTATTAGTAGTCCCTTCATGGGAGAAAGAGGAAGTTTTAAAAGGCCCAACTTCTGGTAAAGAAGGGTTACAGTCAAGACATGGAATGCTGAGTCAATGCTGTTTAAATTTCCAGAGATATTAATCATTCAACATATAAAGATTGTTCTTTTCTTTGGATTGACTAATGAATGTTTGGATAAATGTTTGATTTTCATGGTAGATAAACTAAAGGAACAGGATTCATAATTTTCAACTATATATTGGGTATGCTCTTGTCTGTTGATCATTACTGAGAATGTGGCTCTCCTCTTTAAGTTGCTTCCTAGGAATTCTTGGTTTAATTCTATAGAAATATAACACCTGAAACAGATTGGGCTGTTAGCTTATTAAATAATGTGATTGCTAGGATAAAAACCCATAGAAAATAATCTCTTACTGATTAAGAGGTTACAAAATTTTTTTTCCAGTAAGTAAAATACAGATAAATTGTTTGATCCACATTGTTAATAATGGGAGATTTACATTAATGTGTTACTTGGGATCTATAGAAAAGGATCTTCTTTTTAAGATTTTATAAAAATACTCCAGAGTATTGCCTAAAGTTACCTCTTAAAATCCTATAGAGATTGTATTTAATGCCTTTATAGATGGCATATGTAAAAAGGACCATGAAAATAAAAACTGATGATAGAATTTCTCAATTATTATTGCTTCCATATCTTAAAGACAAAATGGTGCCTATATGTAAAACTAGAGGCTTTGGAAGTACAGAAAAAAAAGGTGTTTTGGCGAACAGTTATCAATGATGAATGGCCTAAATTAAGCTAAAATTAAATAGGACTGAGATTGAAGGATTATTAAAGGATTCTGGTGCTGGATGTATCTATAATTTCACAAGAATCCTGGGATCTCAACTGGCCTCTACAAGAAGTCTCCATGCAATCTGTAAACATTTGAACCTTATCTCAAGTAAAACAATGTAGAATGGATTAAATGTATAGAGGGCTAAAGAACAGATAAAAATGTTAAAGCCTTATATGGCTGATATAGCCATGAATTTATAAGAAAGATTTGTTACAACAATGGAGACTTCAAATTAATATTCCTACAATTTCAGAAACAGTTTGTAAATTGACGTTAAATTGAGATATATTCCTGGAAAGAGCATCGGAAAAAATTAAAAGGATAGATTACAGGCTATACAGGTTATATAAAGACAAGGTAGAACAGAAATTGGCTCTCCAAATTTAAAGTAGGGGCCACTGCTGGTAGCCCAACATTGTGTCAATATTTTGTAAAGCAACCACTAAAAACGATACATAAACAATTTCCTCAATCTATTATTTATCATTATATGGATAATATTTTATTAGCTGCTTCTGATACAGATACCTTAGAAAAAAATGTTTAATGTATACAGAAAAAATTTACCCTTTTGTGGATTACAAATTTCTCCTTAAAAAAAAAAAATACAAACAGGAGATTCTCTTAGCTATTTAGGCTATAAATTAAATAAACTAAAAATTCAGCTATAAAAAATACAGATTAATAATAGACTGCCTGCTTTTAATGATTTTCAAAAATTATTAGATGATATTAACTGGTTGCGGCCTACAGTTGGATTGTCTACTAAAAAATTAACCAATTTGTTTAAAATTTTACAAGGTGACTCAAATTTAAACATTCCAAGACAGTTTACAGCTGAGGCTAAAAAAACAATTAGCCTTGTTAGAACGTAAATTGCAAAATGCTTATATGGATAGATTGTACCTTATAAAGAGATGCTTGTTAAACAGAAGGGGGATAAGAGGACCCCCAGAGACAGACCGAATAATGCCCTACTGATTTTAAAATTTTTTAAACGCTAATGAAACAGAAACATAATTGAGTTATGGAAAGAGTTGCTGAATTGAGCCAGCCCATGCATTATAAATATTTTAACATCTAAATAGTCCAGGGAAAATGTTAAGTTAGGACCGAGGTCATGCTTATGTTTCCACAGGAGACCTTTGCAACAACTAATCCTTCCAACCTGGCAACAGCTAAAGAGTTTGTGTAAAAGGAGAGACTCGCACAGCTACAACTAACTAGCCGTTGAGAGCAACAACCATCACCAAAGGTTTTTATCATAAGAACAGCCAGAGGCAACTGGAAGGGTCCAGCTCAGAAGAGAAGGAAGGAAACTGACCATGGCCAGGCCTACTTGCTAGAGTCAGGAGACTAGCAGGGGTAGAGAACGGAGAGAGCAGAGTGAGAATAACTGAGTTATAAGAAGCCTATGGGCTGGAGGGAGCTGAGCACAGGGGAGGAGGTAGGGAGGGCTGGGATGTCAGCATGGACTTTGAAATGTGTAATAGGAACTTGTGATACTGAGGAAGCCTGGAGGCCGGCATGTGCTTTGATATGCTGACAGGCTCCCCTGTAGCCAGAGGTAAGGAAAATGACCCCCTCTGGCAGATGGGAACCAGTTTCACAAGTTCCTGAGGAATGCTGCCTTTTATCGGACTGTCAAAAATCCTCCTATAGTCCAGGTTGAGCTCACTTCTGAATATCTGGACTGCCTTTTGGAGTCTGGAGAACTGGAGTTTCCTTAGGACATTCTCAAGTCCGTATCCTACAGTATGAAGTCTATCAGCATGGGTGTGCTCTCCAGAGCTTTCTGCAACCATTTTGTCATCGACTCGGGTCATAAGGATGACGAAAAAGGACTGCAAGGCATCTGCTATATCCATCAGAGTATTAAAATCCACATCCTAATAGTAATGGGAAATGACATCCTTCTGTCTGAAATCAGCCCCGTCAAGTTTAATGGAAACACTTACTTCCTTGAGAGCAGCTGGGATTTTCTTCTGTTTCCTCCCCGATGGGATACTATGCAAGACTGATGACAAGGCACTTGAAGGGGACTTGTGATTCCCAGGAGATCCAATCCTAGGGGGCAGCTGGCGATCTGTAACGGAGCAGGCGTGCTCATGGAGCAAGGGTAAGCAAGCATGCATTGCTACTAAAATCAGTGAACCGTGATGTACCAAATACCCACGAAAGGACTCTCAGGAAACGAGAACCGAGAGGGAGTTGAGTTGATTACATGTGGAGTTTCTGAACTACAAACTATATGAGAAGATCCCATTTCCGTGTCCTTAGAATTCTGAAACAGCTAGGGACACACTCAGCGACAGGGTGCCTGCTTTGTGTGCACAATGCCCCAGGTTCAATCCTCAGCACCAAAACATGAAGTGAAAATTCACCGTGATGGACATGGACACGGTGGCACATGTCTGTCACCCCAGATGTAGGAGGATGAGGAGTTCAAGGTGCATCCTTACTTACCATAGCAAGCTCAACCCAACCTGAGTTACATGAGACTCTACCTCAATAAACCGTAAGTAAAGAATTCTGAAACCTACAAGTACATCATCAATTTCACAAACTTCCCTACTGACGTAACGAGGTTGATTTAGACAATGGAAAAGATAAATGAACCAGAGCATCTGCTGGTTGAATAATGAAGCTGGAGGGAAAAACGGGGCTGGGGTGGCTCTAAGTAATTTGGAATGCTGTTTAGGCTGGAGGTGGAGTGGGGTGATTGTGATTGGATATGAACACTTTGGCCTTATGACAATCTTCTCGCTTCAGCCTCCCGAGTGCTGGGATTACAAGTGTGAACCACACTGCCTGGCTCTAAATCAATCGTTTTTCTGTTTCACAGTTTTGTTTTACATGGCGCTAAGGATCAAACTTAGAGCTCTGCCACGCTAGGCCGTCCTTTCCACTAAGCCACATTCCCCCCAGACTGAGTTTAGAAAAACGGAGCAGGCAGTAGGCAGGAAGAGGGGTCTGCAGAAGGACATGACTGGAGTAATCTAGACCTTGTTAAGGTTGACGCGAAGAACTCAAGACGAGTGAGACTTTCTGAAATAAAATGACAAGGTCTACTGACCAAGCAGAGGTGCGTGGTGAGAGGTGAATGTTAACATTTCACATTGGGATAGCCAAAGACAGAAAGGAAGAGAAAGGTTGACAAGGATAGATGAATGGGTCTACAAAAATGTATACAAACAGTAACTACTGACTTATAAAAACAGGGATTCTAAAATAGCTTGGCATCTAGTTTTATTCATACAATACTCCTCTTTCCTAAAGAGAAACTATTCTTCATGGATAGAAAGGATGATATTTTTTAGAATTTAGAGCCTATAAGTTTCCAAAATTTAAAATATAGACTTGAGCAGTCCTCTTAGCTGAGTTCACTTTGCCTGTGGGCAAATAAAGTTTGCAGATACTGAACAGGCAGACACAAAATCCCTTGTATTTGTTCAAAGATTCGAACCTGCCAAGCGTGGCAGCACTTGGAAGGTGGAGAGTGCCAGGCTAATCTGAGTCACAAAGGGAAACCATTGATAAATAAGTAAATAAAGGTATACAGAAAAATCTCACTAAATCATCTGACGAGCTAGAACTCACTAACAAAGTGCCAGCCTCTATGTTCCTGTGCTCAATTACTTTGCAGATGAAAGCATTTTAGAGACTGGGAGTGTAGCTCAGTGGTACAGTACTTAACTCAGATGCGAAAAGCTTTGGGTTCGGGCCCTTGTACTTCCAGGGGGTGGAGTAGAGAAAGAGAAGAAAATCTATCTCAAAAATCTTGACAAACAAGGGCTAGAGAGATGGCCCAGGAGTTAAGATCACCTGCTGCTCTTGCGGAGGACCCAGGTTTGACACCCAGCACCCATAAGGTGGCTCCCAACCATTCTTAACTCTAGTTCCAGGGGATCCTACACCCTCTTCTGACCTCTGAGGGCTCCATACATGCATGTGGTCACTATAGTTATTCAGGGAAAACACTCATACACAGAAATAAATCAATGTAAAAGAACATAAATGAAAAATAAGCCAAAACTTTGAAACAGCTCACATAT
This sequence comes from Peromyscus melanophrys, assembly GCA_902168415.1. NCBI lineage: Eukaryota > Metazoa > Chordata > Mammalia > Rodentia > Cricetidae > Peromyscus > Peromyscus melanophrys. Next base: position 2,170 of record CABHPR010126545.1, on the reverse strand, counting down.
TAAAGTTACCTTTTAACTGTGTTAAGCATTTCATCAGTAATCATTCAATAATAAGTTTTCTTAGTAAAACCATTTCACGTTGTTAATGGAATTACCATAAAACTCAAGTTAGAGCATACTAGGAATTAAGACAAGTCCGGCAAGCATGCTTCATGCCAAACATGGTTCTTTTAGGAGGGAGAGACTCTGGTGAAGCGTTCACTTCTATATTACCTAATTTCTGCAGTTCTTGGAAGCAGTGTTCACACACTCTTGCCGGTTGCCTTTTCAGGTAATCCAAGCCATACTTATTTGACGAGCAGGCTTGGCACACGATCTGAAAACACATTGCAATTATTTCGTTCAGAAACACTCCCGATTACCAGCCGTAAGGAAGGCTGCAGTTTACAGCACTGTCCATTGATGAACACAGTGTGACAATGACTGATTCTCACTCATCTTGTGGGGTTCTGGCCGGCAGTGAGCTAACTTAGAGAGCACTTCCATAGACAGGCTCCACATAAGCCCCGGATGCTTCCTTTACAGACAATGTGCTCAGCAGAGCTAACGCACACAAGCCTCCAGAAGGAACACTGCCTAGAGTGCAGGAACTTCTCTCAGGCTCACTGACCACCCCTCAGCCTAAACATTGTCTCTGCCACGGCACTACGACCTCTCTGAGGCTCTACCGGGTCACAGGATCCAGTTTCATCCTTGGAGGAGCTCTCTATCACTATGCTTGTTCTGCTAAAGAAATCAAGAAAGCTTAGACTTCAGTGTGGACTCAAATACCTTCCAAAGTCCCACTTGGGCACTAGTAGGAGGTGGCAGAAACTTTTAAAGTTTTAAACTTTTAAAGTTCATTACGGCGGTACCTTCCAAGAGGACTGTGGGGTCATTTCTTCCACGTTTTTCACTCTTAACAATCGAGTACACAGTTTTGCCCACTACATGCTCTCACCATGACGTGTTGTCTTAACCCAATACTGAGGCCAATTGACCAAGCACTAAAGTCCAAAAGTGTAAGCCAAAGTAAATCTTTTCTCTTTCTAAATTGATTTATTGGGCAAGACATGATGGCACACATCTTTAATCCCAGCATCCAGGAGGAAGAGGCAGGTAGAGCTCTATGAGTTCAAAGCCAGTCTAGTTTACAGAGTGAGTTCCAGGCCAGCAAAAATATGGGGACCTTCCTACTGATCCTTGTCTACAGAAAGATGGTTAAAAAACTAAGCTGTAATATAAATAAATTGGGGGATGTTTTGCTCTTTAAGACAAAAAGGTTGGCCTTGAACTTGCTGAAATCTTCTGAGGGCTGGGATTTACAGGCACGTGCCACCATGCCTGGATTAGTTTTCATTTTTGAATATAGGTTCTCTGTGGCTGCAATAATACTGTAACTGTGGGTGGAGAGTGGAGAAAGGGGGGTCTCCCACAATGTTCCCTACTCCAACCCCAAATACACAGATAACACAACATCTGTGGTTTTTCTACTGTTGTTTTTCCGCCTCATATACTACAATGACTTCTGAGGGGCTACTTCCTCACTGCGCATAGCCCAGAGACACAGACATCACAACAGCGATAGATACTGTCCCTTCTGACCTTTCCACAGGCCCTGCAGTGATGTCTTCTCCAGGTCAGGGTAAATTCACTTGTGCAAATCATACACATGGTGGCTCTGGTGTCAGGGATCCAGATAGGAGCCTTTGACCCAAGGGGACTAACTTCCTCTTTCTTGTCTGAGTCCTGTGGAAGAAGACGGACTTGTGGTTACTTGGTGCACACTGCCCGTGGTAGAATCAAGTCTCTGCAGTGGCTTCCCCAGTGCTGAAGGCATTATTAAGGAGGTGGGAAGGGAAGAGGACCATAGCATTTTTCGAGTCCTCAGTATATCAGGATTAAATACATTTGAAAATCCTCTGTTGCAAATCTATCTGCAAAAGATGCTCACGATACTGAGATGATTAGCTTCTTCCTGAAGCTAGTCTTGCTCTCCCAGTTCCATATGTGAAAGCTGGGGATAGAGCTGGGGTGGGGTGCATGTTTAGTGTGAGGAAAGCCCTGATTCAATCCCTACAACACACAGGGAGACATGCACAGAGACACATACTCCCTTCCATAAACACACACACAGATACATACACAGAGACACAGACACACATACACTCCCTACACACACACACACACA
>CABHPR010126544.1:0-20442 GCA_902168415.1 Peromyscus melanophrys | reverse complement strand
GAGAGAGAGAGAGAGAGAGAGAGACAGAGACAGAGACAGAGACAGAGACAGAGACAGAGACAGAACAGGAAGACATAGACAGATCTTAAAACAGAAGACAAAAGAAATCTTTCTTTTAAATGGTAAATTGTGTATTATTTTCCAAGCTTTGCCAGCCTGGAAAGGTAAAGACAGTACTGGGAGACTGGAAAGGAGTTTGTCTCCTCCACATACCCTGACTTTGAAGCTGAGGCGTTGTGAGTGTGTTAGAGTAGAATGCGTTGATTTTTCAGTATGTCAGCACTTTCTAACATCCACGTATGGATAGCCTTTAGGCTGCATCCAAATTATTGATGAGTTTCCTAAGCTGCTTGTAGCACAGTTTTTTCCGGGGCAAGCCTGTCTGTGCACAGATATGCTAGTTCTCTGTCTTCAGAGGAACGGCTTTTTAATTGACCCTGATCCTTGATCAATGGGCATCTTTTCTTCTTTAGAAGACAGAAGAAAAACAAAAGAAAATTACTTCACTTAATTTCTGTGGTTTGAACAACAAAGCCTCTCCTCTAGACAAGAAACAAAGCAGGTCAAACAGTTCTTTTCTTGGTATAAATATGTAGGAAGAATTACTTGAAAATAATATTATATACATTAAAAGAAGCGATGAAAGTGTTAATGACAGCCTCAGCAAGGCAACTAATTTCAGTGAGTGATAACCATTAATGTTTTATTAAACATAAGGTTTTAATAAAGAAAACCACATTAGGCCAGAGATCTAGGTGCAGTATTGGTAATAGTTTGGCATGCAGCCCATTAACTACAGCCATATGACAAATTCAGTTACGGTGGAGTGATGCCTGACAGGCTTTGGAATATACAGCATGCCAAAGGATTTTAGGAAGATTGAATCTCGCTAATCCTCAAGTTTTTGAGAACCCAATAAAGAGGGGATGAGAAAGGAAAACACAATCATTGTCTAAATATAGCAGATGTGTTTCTGGACTGCAGTGTCCTGAAGCAGTGCATTGTGGACCTCTGAGGTACTTTGGGGTCTTAGGGCTAACTCAGAAGTAGAAAATTAAATGATTTTTCAAATAGCCATCAAAGTAAGTTGGATTATAGAAGGCAGTTTCCATGAAATAAAACCATGTTTTCCTACAGTCAATTTTATTCCTTTGTCTCTGAAAGAAAAGTCAATTAGTTAGAAAGCGTTAGATCTTAGTATTTTCCACAACAAATATCACATGCTACAATAACCCTTAAAATAAACAAATTTCTTTCATAGAAAATGTTTCTGAAATAATGTTAAAATCTAAAATTCCAGTGTTCTTTTTCATTGATTTTAATAAACATAAAACACTTCTTAGTATCTATTAATTTTGAGTGTAGCATAAGATTATCAGGAAAAAGTAGCCCATGAGGTCCAGTGTAATTACTTAACTGTTCAAGATAGTTTATAACTGAAACAAAGGGAAAGTGATCACCTGTTCTCAAGACATTATCCAAAGGGAAGACCTCAATGGACCACACACATGTACTATGCAACTTAATACTCACTCAGTGTATCAAGGGTCTGTGCTGGAAGAACTTGATTGTGTTCTTTCAGAACAATGAGACAAAATAACACTGTCATTTATGCTACAAATTTGTGTTTATAAACCATCTGAGGGAAGTGACTATTCTTGCATAACATGAAGAAAATGTATGCCATTAAAATAGTGGTGAAAGCTGAGCTGTACAATTAAGCTTTGCTTTATAAGCTAAGGCACTACACACATGTCAATTCAAAGCTCACTATATAAACACTTATTGTCATTTATTTTATCTTTTTTTTTAATTCACAGATTAAGTTGTAAGAATTGTGTATTAAAATTATGTTGAGATTTCTTTTTCTATCGTTTGGCAATTAGTAGAAAGTTCCCCATTTCTGAGCCAATATTGTCCCTGAGGGGCTGAAGATTGCATTACATTGTTATCTTCTGATTTGTATTAACATTTCTCAGGAATACAATTAAACAGTTTGTAATTGCCATTGTTTTCTCCATGGTGTCTCTGGTGATTTGAATGAGAACGGCCCCATATGCTCATATATTTGCTTGGTCCCAGTTGGGGAGCAGTTTTTGAAGGAATAAGACATGTGGTCTTTGTGCCACTTGGGGTGGACTTTTAGCTGTAAAAAACCGGCACCATTCCCATTTGGCTCTCCCTTTCTGTCTCACGCCTGTTGATCAGATGTAAGCTCTTAGAAAAAGCTGTAGTTCCAATCCTGCCTGCTGCTGCCATGCCTCTCCTGTGGCGATCTTAACACTTCCGAACTAGGAGCCCTAAGAAATGCTTTTATTTTTTTATAGGTTGCCTCGGTCATGGTGTCTCTTACCAGCAATGGACAAGTAACTAATCAGTTGTTTTTTTGTTTTTTTTGTTTTTTTTTTTTTTTGTAAGTATGTTACAAATTCCAATATTGATTGCTGGAGCAATGGCTTAGAGTTGAAGAGCACTGGCGGCGCTTCCGCCAGACCTGCATTCAATTCCCAACACCATATGGTGGCTCACATTACAGGTAACTCTAGGCACAGAGGCTTCTATGCCCTCTTCTAACCTACAGAGCACTGCATACAAGAAGTGTAGCAGAGATATGTTGTAAGCAAAACATGCACAACATGAAAAAACAAACTTAAAAAGATTCTGAACTAACTATGATTAATAGTTACTATACTGTCTCAAAAATTATGAGTTCCCATATTAAAGTTTTAAATTACAGAAATGATTAGAATAAATATGTTCATGCAGTTCTCTATGCCAATTGATATATGTGATCAATTAAAAAGTTGTTTTGTTACTGAGGAAAAATTCAGTAAATAGATCTAATTCTAAAGTTAAAAATAGTATTATCACTATTACTTCTTGCAGTCTGCCTGTCTGGCTATCACTTCTACATGCTGAGCCCTCCTGCTGGTGATTTTCCTGTCTTGGCAGCTGAGTGTCTCCACTTTGTGTGTGTGTGTGTGTGTGTGTGTGTGTGTGTGTGTGTGTTGCCTTCCAGCAGTGAACTCTGCTTCTAAATAGAACTACATTTCACTAGTGTATGCACAGCGACAAGCTGCTATCAGGTGGTCCAAATATCTAGATTTTTTCTAATTTTGTCTATATTTACTGAACTCAGTTTTCTTTGTTTTCTGTGGTGGGGGCTCAAACATTGCTTTGTGCATGCTAGTCAGGCAATCTATCACAAAACTCCATCCCCAGCCCAGCTACCACTTTCAAATATCATCACAATAAATATTTAACACTTCAGGAAACTTTTTTTTATAATTCAGAAATTAAATATTAGCTTGATTTTTGTTTTGCTGAATTTACAAATTACATTTAAATCTAATCTCTACTCTTCAAAGTCTATTCAGTGCAATTATTATATGTGATTTTCAATGAAGATAGACCATTATATTATTTGTAGTTCCATTGGCATTTATTAAAGTCCAAAACATAAGAATCGATCATAGATACACTGTTTTATGACATAAATTACAAGTTTTTTTTATGTGTGCATAATCAACGAGCTCTAGGACAGTGAGCGTCATCTCAAAATGAACAAATATCAACACACAAGGTGAAAAATTACTGAGTAATGGCTTTTGCGATTGATATTTGACCTTCACACACACACATTCACACACACACACACACACACACACACACACACACACACGAGAGAGAGAGAGAGAGAGAGAGAGAGACAGAGAGAGAGACAGAGAGAGAGAGAGACAGAGAGAGAGAGAGAGAGAGAGAGAGAGAGAGAGAGAGAGAGAGAATAGAAAAGAAAGGGTAGCAACTTTGTAAAGAAGGAAACAGCAACACATATTAAGCACATTGTTCTCATCTTGCTTCTAAGTGACTTGTTTATCAAATTAATGTGATGTTTATTTTATTGATGTCTTTTATGACCACACATCTAAAAATTCTCAGGATATTCTTATGTTCCTTTGGAACTTCAGATATATGGTCAAAGTAGGCATTATTAACAGAAAATCTATTTGAAGTTCATTGTCACTAATTAAATGTCTGGCTTTTAGGAATCATTTCATTGAATATATATATTTGGCCGATAGTGTTTGGTTCTACCCTAGGTCTCTGGGCCATCTAGCTTCCAGTTCCTAATGATATTTTGCTATACTTACATATCATTGCCTAGCCCAATTTTCATCAGAGAGGCTTCTTCCAGCAGCTAATGGGAACAGATAAAGAGTCCCACAGACAGACATTAGGCAGAGCTCTGGGAACTGTGGAGAAGCCATAGGATTCCAGGGCACCAGGAGAGCATGGCCCACAGAATCAACTAAGCAGGGCTCATAGGGGCTCACAGAGACTGAAGCAGCAATGACGGACCTGCACGGGTCTGTGGGTCCTCTGCATAGATGTTATGGTTGTTTACCTTCAGGATTTTGTGGGACTCCTAAGAGTGGGAGTGAAGCGTGTCTCTGACGCTTTAGCCTCCTTGCGGGACCTATTTCCTCCTACTGGGTTGCTACATCCAGCCTTGACATGAGGCTTTGTGCATGTTGTTATACTGTGATCAGTTGATATCCCTGGAAGGCCTGCTTTTTTTCTGAAGGGGAAGGAGGAGCTGTGGATCTGGGGAGAGGGGAGGAAGGGGGGAATGGGAGGAGTAGAGGGAGGGACAACTGCAGTCAGAATAGATTGTATTAAAAATAGATTTAAAAGAAGGAAAAAGGAATGAAAAAAAGAAGTGCAACTTAAAAAAATAGATTTCAAAATTACGTTTATTTCCTGGACAATAGCTGAGGTTCTTCCCTTTATTCATTTCTCTCCCCTCATGTATATTTAGAGTAAACAAACCTGATACCTGCCAGTACCCTGTCACTGCTTCCTTAACCTTTGGACTGAAAGCCTTTGTTTAAAGAGCTTTCAAGCGGAAAATTTTTACCTGCTCTATAGTAGAGCAAGCCAGAGTTGCTATGACATCCCTGAATCTTTCATAATCATATGGGATAATAAGAACTACAAAAAGAAAAGAAAGGAAAAAGAAAAGGAAAGAGGAGCTTTTCACAAGTACAGCTGTTTATCAAATATCAAATATTTTTTAAAATAACTGTAACAGTCGTTACAGTTAATTTTATATGCTTAAGAAATCTTTTTGTAATTGGTCCACAGTACAGGTTTTATCACCTGTGATCCAGTGATGTGAACATCATCCTGGCAAATCACCATGGTCTGTGTGTATCCTAGAACTCTGTGAATATATAAAGAAGAAAGTATATGTATACGAAGCAGATACCTAGTTTCATGTTGAAAATACACTTCCTAGCATAAGAGTTAACATAGGAGGGGATGAGTCTGAGAAAACTGAGTGACTACATAACCAGACAATCCTTGAAACCTTGAAAACAATGCCTATATAACTGTGCTGAATCAGTTCCAAAAACCACAGGCAAATTACGTGTGATTTGGCATTTGTTTCTTGAAAAATATTTACATATCTACATCTGTATAAAACAATGATTATAAATGTTTGTTTAAAAAGGTAAATAAATAAATATTTATGCTTCTAAAAAAAAGAAAAGAAGAATATTCCTTGTGGACAAATGCTTTTATTTCAGATCATACATAGTTATTCTGAGGACGTCGCTCTTGATGCCTTAATAAGTATGAAGACATCACAGATAATTCAGCAAAAAGGGGCAACATAGCACATTATTGATGCTAACTGTAATTATGTTATCTCTGTGGCAGAACCCAGAGCAATGATAAAGATATCCACCCAGTGGGCTAAACTTGAGTAAAACGCTTTGCTGTTACTGCCACAGGAAGGGAATTTTGACCTCTAGAGCACATATACATGAACTCCTGAGCAATTCAGGTTCCTAGATGCAGCAATATTAGGTAATAAGAAAGAATTTTAGAGAAATAGGTATGGGAATTTTTACAAACTTTATGTATAGAAACATCTACTACAAAATATTAAAAATTGGGGGATGTGAAACTCAAGTAGACAGTATAATTTGCTTAGTTTGTGTCAGTCAGATATTTTTCCTTCACTACTTTATTATAGAATAAATTTGCTTATGTAGCATGGATACACTAATAGGAAAATCTCCTGCAGTCAGTGAATTAGGGTGGTAGAGCTAGTGTTCTCCTACACTGATTCTATATCCACTTCACATAAATGTAGAAGTTACAGCCATGTCGTCGTGAGTTTCACATAGTCCTGGTTTCATTTCCTTGGGGTATGGCAAAAGGAAAGACATTTGCTGGGTTGTCCTCACGCATCTGTGTCAGTTGATGATTGTGAGCCACAATAGAAACTCCCAACTCACACAGATAGGGTAACTAAGTTCCCAGAAATCCTTTGTGTGTCTGTCTAGGTTACCCAAATAGGCTAGTGAAGAGGGCCACCAAAACAAAGCCTGAGAACAAGCAGAGTCAATGGGCTGTTTCATCTTGTGCTGGTGCTGGTATTTAATGAATGAAGAAAAACCTGAGGAAAACTTACAGTAACAGGGAGCATTGCTTGCCCAAAAGAACAAACACTCATTGATCAACTGGTATTTGCTATTTGTAAATTCTACTGTAGTGAGCAGGAAATAATTGCTTGAATAGAGCTTAAATGTTTTTAAAAGTCATTGAAATTACTGTTTCAATACAGAGTATCAGTGAATGATGTGACCTAGAACAAGAATGTCCAGGTGAATACTTAATTGTAATTGTTTAAGGAGCTGAGAAGCATGGTTTAGGGCTGGTGGCCATGTCAGAGGAGCAGCAAGTGGCAAGCGAAGCTTGGGAAGTCGGTCTACCAGAAAGCAAAGCACTGACGGATGAAACTCATACACGCAAGGCCCTGAGGGCTTCAGAATGTCTCTTGCTACTGCCATATCATTACGTTTGCCGCCGCCGCCATTTTTCTCTGGTATGTGGCATGGTGTGAATGGGTGTGGGAGGATCACTGCTGCCTTTCTTGTGCTGTGATTGTCTCATGGAAATATCCCGTTCTACCGGTCACTTTTACCTGTGGATTATTATGGTGATTGTTTTCTCTTAAGCTGTACTGTTTAACTGAAGCAATGATTGTATACAATAATAATGTTAGATTAAATAGAATTTTGATGATTGGGGTTTTTTAATAAATATAGTAAGGGATTATGATAGAGGTTACTTTATTGGGAAAACTAATATAGGTAAAAGCAAGATATGGTGTTGCCCCTATCCTTGATAAAGCAGGGGCTGCAGAGGATAGAAAATAAGAACAAGGAGGTAAAATTTTTGAGTTTCTCTTGAGGAGCCATCTAGACTGTGACTTAGATAAATGATTAAGCGAAACAATTGAGTCCCAGGCACCCAACCAGCTCAAATTATTTTAATCTTAATGTTGGGAGATGTGTTCACAGGTTTCGGTGTGCATCACAGGTAAAACAAAAGCTTTAAATAATGATGTAAGGTTAGGTGAAGATGCTTTTGTTAATGGCTTTGAGGTAAAAAAAAAAATCTTGCAAAACAATTTAAAGGCATACTTTTAAAAGCTGAGTGAGGAACTCATTGAGGTCAAGGAGCAGAACAATGTTAGCCTGGCTAGTGCTGGCTGACATACCTTTCTTGTTAGGGTGGGTTGATGACCAAAGACAATGATTAATTCCTTGTACCCATTTCTGTCCTTTACTTCTTGATATCAAAAACTGTTGATGAATGGGTATGCATCCTGAGGATTTAAAGTAGAGATGACTGATTGTTTTTCATATATAAAAGTTTAGATTTGTGATTCTTCAAAGATTTCTTATAAGATAATCTTTTGTGATAAATAATGAAATGATTGGTCCTTTTTTTTTTTTTTTTTTAACTGTAAAATGCAACCAGCCAGCAAAAGAACAGGCTGAGAAAAATACCTTGCTTGTTTACACTCTATTTATCCATAACAAGTTGCTTGGGCATGAGTGTATGTGGGTTCTTGGGACAACCTGTTTTTCACCTGTGTTCTGTAAAATGTTTAATCATGTAAGGGATATGAAAAACATGTTGTTTTTTACTTGTATTTATTGTAATCATTCACTTAAAAATAAAATATAACTACACTATAATTTTATCCTGCTTGAAAGAATTTGCTGGGATATATAAACAGTAAGTGAAAAAAATTAAAATTAGTTAGAAAGAAAACATCAAGAAACAGACAGAAAAGATAGATCTTGATAGAAGTAAGAAAAGAAATAAAGAGATGATGATAGAGAGACCCTAAAATGTTTGTGGTTTTTTTTTTTTTTTTGTGTGTGTGTGTGTGTTTGTGTGTGTGTGAGTGTATGTGGTTTCTCTTTTTCATCAGCCCCAGAGAGTTAAGTTTTGTCCCCTTGCTGGCCTCAGAGAGTTAAGGTTTACTCCCTTAGATAGAAACTTCAAGTTGAGTGATTAGTTCATCAACTCCATGGCTTCCCCATCAATCCCTGAGCTTCTGAATGCTAGTCCTCATGGCAGTACTAATTTGCTATCTCCCTTATCTTAGCAACAGCGTAAGTAATTTTTGGTAACTCATCTGATGAAATGTGTAATTGTTTGAATGTGAATGCTCTCCCTCCTTAGACTCATGTATTTCAATACTCGGTTCTCAGCTGTTGGAACTATTTGGGTAGGATTAAGAGTATAGCTTCATTGGAGGAAGTATGTCACTGGGAGTGAGTTTTGGATTTCAAAAGGCGTCATTTCCAGTTAATTTTCTGCCTCCAAGTTGTGTCTCAAGACTTAAGCTTCAATGACTGCTTCAACACAATGTGGCCTACCTGCTACAATGTTCCCCACTCTGGTGGACTTGGACTCACCCTCTGAAACCATAAGCCACAAATAAACTCTTTCTTCTATAAGTTGCCTTAGTCATGGTCTTTGTCATGGTAATAGAAAAGTAACCAAGACAAAATGTACAGAGTTTTTTTGTTTTTCATTGTGTTTTGTTTAATTTCCCATTGAAAAAGTCTTCTATGAGAAATAGCTAAAGTAACAATATTAACATACACATACACACACACAGACACACACACACACACACACAGAGAGAGAGAGAGAGAGAGAGAGAGAGAGAGAGAGAGAGAGAGAGAAGAGCACATGCACTCACTTCAAACTTATCCCTATATGCTTTGGAAGTAGGTCATTAAAACCACTTCCATTCCTGAATCCATTTGCCACCTTAATTTAGGTGAGTTTCCTTGCCTGGTGCTGCTTTGTTCCTCCAAAGCAATGTATCTCTTTTGATGAAAATCTTGACAATTAGTTTTAACTATTAAGAGGGGAAGGTATATAAAATGCTTTGTTCATAATTATTATGGAATAAGTAATTCGTGTGAAAAGACTTGTGAGGTATCATTTTGTTTATTTTTTAAAATGTTTGTAGAAGTACTTTTAAAATGAAAGTATGGATATAACAATGCAATGTCTGATTGGATTCAAGGCCTACTGTGTAAAATGGAACCCGTTCTTGACACTTCCTGGGTGTCTAAGAATGTAAGATTATATAGGACAGGGATCTTGGGGGGAATATAAATAGTAAAGTTCTGGCAAAGGAACTTAGCAATTAAATGACTCCTAATGACATTCTGTTATACTCATATGTCAGTGTCTTGCTCAGCCATCATTAGAGAAGTTTCCTTCTGCAGTAGATGGAAACAAATACAAAGATCCACAGCCAGACAATAGGCAAAAAGTGAGATACTTTGGAACATTAGTTCTAAATGAGATGTCTGTATCAATTTCCACCCCTAAGGAATCAGGGAACTCTGTGGAAAAGGAGGCAGAAAGAGTGTAAGAGCCAGAGGGTATGGAGGACATGAAGATAACAAAGCCTCCAAAATGAAGCAGTACTGTGGCACATATGAACTCACAGAGACCGTGGCAGCAAGCTCAGGGTCTGCACAGGTCTGGAGCAGAAGAGGTCCCAGCATTGAGAGGAGATGAGGACACAAGCACCAATCTCTAACTAAGAAGCTATCTCCCATTGAGAACTATTTGCAAATGAAAAAAAAAAATTTCCACAGAATCTCACTGGAAACACAAACCTGTAGCATGAATCTTAAAAGTTCTTTTTAATAAAATCAAACCTGAGCCAGTTATTGGGGTGAACACTGGAAGGTCAGAGAGACAGAATAAGCCACAGCTATCTCACCTCGCTGGATCCTCAGCTGGTCTTGTTTCCTCAGACTGGATGCCCCGAGCCCTCATCCAGAATGGGTCTCAGCTGAACTGCTGCTAGAAGCCTGAATGCTTAACCAGCCACATGCTTCTCCAGGCCAAAGGCCTCTCCAGGCCAAATGCCTCGAGTTTCTGGTCCTCACGCCTTATATACCTTTCTGCTTTCTACTACCACTCCCTGGGATTAAAGGCTGGCTTTCTGGGATTAAAGGCGTGGGTCACCATGCTTGGGTGTATCCTTGAACACATGAATTTCTGCCTCTGGAATGCTAGGATTAAAGGCGTATGCTACCACTGCCTAACCTCTGTTTCATATTGTGGCTATTCTGTCTCTGACCCCAGATAAGTTTATTAAGGTACACAATATTTTGGGGAACACAATACCACCACACAAACCGTTCTTAAGGGTAGGACTCATGTGTAGAAGTAACCGTCTTATTAAATAAGAAACACAGAGCCAATGTAAAGATAAAAGCCTAAGAGGTCAGAGCTAAGAGTCTTACCCTTCCTGCTTCAGTGATCCTCTTCAGCCAAGAGAGAACTACTTCCTGTGTGTTTGTCTTTATATAGACTTTCTGTTTTGCCTTCTCATTGGTTGTAAACCCAACCACATGACCGCCTCGTCACTGCCTGTCTGTACAGACCTCCAGGTCTTCTATGGTTGGTATTGAGATTAAAGGCGTGTGTTTCCAATGCTGGCTGCATCCTTGAACACACAGAGATCTACCTAGCTCTGCCTACCAAGTGCTGGGATTAAAGGCCTGCACCACCACCGCCCAGCTTTTGCTATGACTCTAATAGCTCTGACCCCAGGCAACTTTATTTATTAAATACAAATTACATTTTAGTACAAATAAAATATCACCATACTCATGCTTAGTAGTAGATGGCCATCACCAAATGAGCTCAGTGTATCTTTACAGAATCTTAATATCATAATGTTTTGTGAGGGAATTTTTCTGCAAGCTTACAAGTCTTTTATATACATATTATAGTTTCAGATTTTGTGTTTGTATGGGATTACTATGTTTGCAAACATGTGAAGAAGCATCTATATGTTGAGCTTTTTCTTTATTTTCTGTTTGACATTTAGTTTTGTTTTCCTTTGGTTTGTCCCTTTGTTTTATCTCATTTTATTATTAATCTCTAGTTGCCTATTGGTTTTAAAAGAAGAGACAGAAATGTATAGATTCAGATGGGAGGGGAGGGAGGAGGACCTCAGAGGATTTGGAGGAGGGGAAACCGTAATCAGAACACATTGTATGAAAAAGAACTTTTCTCAGTTAAATAAAATAGGGAAAAAAAGTGTGAATGAAAATTTCATTTCTAGTATTTGGCTCATTATATATTTGGACAGAACATGTTCTGAGTTCATGTTTAGAGTGAGGATATTTTTCTTGGGTTATATATATATCTTCCATGTTTATTATCTATAAATCATGTAATGATTAAGCTTTCAGCTACGTGGCAACAAACAAAGTGATTAATGTAGGGAGTTTGAACTCCTTCCTTACAACCCCCACATGGCAACAAAAATAGATTTAAATATCAGGTTTGTAGATGAAGTTTCCTAGGCAACAATTAGAATTCAAAGGACTTCTTATGAATGTGATAGTGTGAAAATCATTTGACACTTTTTTTTTTCTTTAACAGAGTTTTAAGATTTTAGTATTTTTTTTTCAAGGACTCAAAATTCATTATTTGCTTCAAAATCAATATTTCAATAGAAGGAAGAGTTCCAAAGCACAGGGTTTTGCACAATGGTTTTCTTGTATCCCTCTAAAACCAGCAAGTTCTCTCAACTGTGGAGCTACCTCTCCAGATTCTGAGACACTAAAATTCAAATCATTGTGATGACACATTTTCAAAACACTTTAAAACAGAAGAGTCATAGAGTGATTTACATAAAATAATCTAATACTAGAAAACTGAATTGACTATTGCTTAAAGATGCTAATTAAGAGACTGGAATGACCTATGTTAGAACAGCAATAATATAGCAAAGACCTGAGTTGTGGAAACACTGCGTAGATTGAAAGTAAGAGTTGCACACCTCAAATGAAGATTGTCAATCTTCTGAAGTAAAAACAAAAACAGAAACAGAAACAAAACATTAGCTCAAAATGACTAGCTGTTCTAGAGCTACTTCAGAAACTTTAATTTAGTTACCATGACTGTTGTGGCATTATTAACTGTCCTAGTTAGATTTGTGATAAACACCATGATCAAAACAATTTACCAAAAGAATTGTTTATTTGAGACTTACTGTTCCAGAATGATTCCATTAGCTCCTATCCCTACCCAGACAGTGTCAACAATTGGGATTTCTGGGAAGTGTCTTATACAAAACACCATGTTCACTGTCTTAGTAATGTGAACTGTCAACCAGGCACACCCTAGAGTTCCCTGCGACATAAATTTCAGTTGTAGAATATCTAGATCGTACTGGTCTGTTGGTGATTGCTTTCTTTGTTGTTTATTGTTGCTGTATGAGGACCCAGCCACTGTGAGCACCATCATTTCTGCATTAGTCATTCCTCGGCCTTATAGGAAAGGTGATTCTGTGAGCTTCTAAAAGAATAATAATTAAAAAAAACACAATATCATAAAAAACCACAGTATAATAAACTAACATATTTCAATAGGATAAAACAAGCAGAAAGAAAGAAGTCCAAGAAAAGGTACAAAAAACAACTATAGATGCAGAGACGCATTCCTTCACACTTTCAGAAAACCCATAAAAGATTAAATTAGAAGCCATCATATATACACAAAATACCTCTAGATAAAAGAAAGAAGTTAATACATATATATATATGTAGCCATATGAATTATATACATATTAATATGCATATATATATATAAAATAAAAAACCAAGAGAAAAATTTTAAAGCCCTGACATGAAATTAAGACAAAAGAAACCTCCAAAGATGCTGTTGACTGTGCTTTCTGCTAGCTATCTATTTCTGGGCATGCAATCTATCTTTAGAGTAGTCTGTTTCCACAGTTATCGACTCCCTTGGAGGAAATTAAATTTCTGTTTCCAAGTGGTAACCAGTTGGAGAAAGCGTCTGGTTTAGGGACGGAAACATGCGTCCACTTCTGCAGCCCTTGTCCGTTTCTGGTGCAGATCCATGTAAGTCCAGAGCACGCTGCCTCGTTCTCTCTAAGTTCCTATGCTTTTTGAACCTGTTGACTTAGAGGGCGTTGCTTCCTTGGTGTTGTCGTCTCCTTTACTTGTTCCACTCTTTTCCTCTCCTCTTCAGAGGGCTCTGCGAGCCTTGAGGGGAGGGATTTGATGGAGACATCCTGTTAACTGCTGAGCATTCCAAGGTCTCCGACCCTCTGCATATGTAGATCTCTGTATTTGTTCCCATCTTCTGGAGGAGGAAGCTTCTCTGGTGATGGCGGAGTAAGGCACTTATCAACGAGTATATCAGGTTGACATTGTGAGATACTTCGTTGCTACATTCTTTTAGTAGATCAGAAGTATTCCATTTTACTTGGGGTCCCTGGGCTATCTAGTGTCATGTTCTTGGTCACCTAAACAGTGTTGCCTATGGGTTTCTTCTTATGGAGTGGGGCTTAATGTTTGTTACTCCACGAAGCTTAGTGCCACTATTGCCCTAGCATATCTTGCTGGCAGAATATCATTGCAGACAGAAGTGTTTGTAGCTCAGTAGGTGTTTTGCTTTTCAACTTTGATAGTATATAGTGTACCTTCCTGGACTAAAGATGCTGGCATATAGGGGTGAAGGATCTATACAGGAATGAACTCGACATCTCTATGTTCCATGAGTTGTATAGGTCTTCAGCAATAGTGTCCTGTCTGTAGTTGGTAGTGATCAGTCTATAGTTTTAGCAACAGTCTTGGTTACCCGGGGATTCCTGTGGGATCCCTTTGGCCAACAACTCAATAGATATAACCCAATCCAGTAATAGAAGCTTCATCTGGTGACAACAGATAGCCAGTTGGGGTTGTGTTTCCAATTTTATTTGGTGATTTCATTTAGATCACCTTCGTTTACACATATATTTTAGGTAGCTTCTATTGGATTAGGTTTCCATACTATGTCTCATTATAATTAATTTTATATGACTCTCCCCATATTTCCTCCCTTGTCCCGATCCCCCCCACTTCCCCACTTGATCCTCCCACTCCCACCCAACCCCTTCTGTCCATACCTAGCTAATCTATTCTCTTTCCTAGGGAGATCTATCTGCTCCCTAAATCCCTTGTTCTTTAACTTCTATGGTACTATGGATTGCATCTTGGTTATCATTAATTTAGCAGCTACTACTCATATACAAGTGAATACATGTCATATGTATCTTCTTTGGCCTGGGTTATCTCATTTGGGATGATTTTTTGTTTTAAGTTCCATTCATTTACCTGTGAATTTTATTATTTATTTTTTTAAATAGCTGAATAATACTCCATTGTATAAATATACCACATTTCCTTTATCAATTCATTTTTGATGAATATCTAGATTACATTAAATTTCTTGTTATTATGAATAGAATAGCTGTTAGAAAATATTATTTTAAGGTGTGTTTCTTTTGTTTATGTTGCATTTGTTTAACTCTATGTAGCTGTGTTTCTTTGCCTATCTAAAACACCTGATGGTCTAATAAAGAGCTGAATGGCCAATAGCGAGGCATGAGAAAGGATAGGCAGTGCTGGCAGGCAGAAAAAATTAACAGAAGGAGAAATCTGGGGGGTGGGGGGAAGGAGGAAGGAGGAAGAGGAGGAGGAGGAGACTCCACAAATCAGCCAGTCAGTCACACAGCCAGCCACAGAGTAAGAGTGAAAGTAAGATCTACAGAATCAAGAAAAGGAAAAAGCCAGAGGCAAAAGGTAGATGGGATGATTTAAGTTAAGGAAAGCTGGCTAGAAACCGGCCAAGCTAAGGATGGGCATTTATAATTAAGAATAAACTTCCCTGTGTGATTTATTTGGGAGCTGGGTATCGAGGTACCCAAAAGAGCAAAAACAGCCAACAACAGAAAGCAATGAATGTAGTTGAACAACTCTTTGCGGTAAAATGAAGCCTCCTTTGGCTGTATACCCAAGAGTGGTAAAGCTGTGTCTTAAGGTAGATTGATTCTCATTTTCCTGATGTATGGCCAGTCTCATTGACATCTATAGTGGCTGTTTAAGTTCACAGTTCCACCAGGTATAGATGAGTGTTCCTACTGTTCCACATCCTTGTCAGCGTTACCTGTCATTTGTTTTAATTATCTTGGCCATTCAGAGCACTATAAAATGAAATCTCAAATGATGGGGAAGATTTTAGTTTATGAAATGAAATCATGGCATGCCAATCAGTAACAACCTTTGCTGTTTATATGTACTGGTGTTAATAGTCTGCAGCTCATAAATTCTCAGACTCTTAATTTGAATGTATATATTCTCAAATTTTAATCTGACACATAAAATTTCTTTCAGTGGCTGGAAGAAGCACCGCTCACTAGGATTCTCACTATTTATTAGAAATTCTTAACATTTTACATATAAGGTATTCAATATGCGAAGCAATTGTTGTCACATTTAAACACTCATGAGTTCCTCAAAAGAGATGGGAGAAACGAATCTGGGCTTCACTTAACAGATAAAAGTAAACAAGGGCAATATTCTAAAATGTCAGGATATCAGACCATCTGGGTCTGGGAATTTCAATGAACTAGACACAGAACAAGTCACCTCAGTGATGATGGTGAGAAAATACCTGGGAGAATTCTTAAGAAGGGGTTTAAATTACAGGTTAGTTCTACATAATAATAGTCAATGATTCTCTGCTTTTGTCATAGAAAATAGGTTAGTTCCCAGATTAGCCAAGGATGTAACAGAGAGCTGCACAGGACAGATGGGATTCCCGAAGGAAAAAAAAAAAAAAAAAGAAAGAAAGAAGAAAGAACAAAACTCCACAGTTTCAGGGACATTTTGGTGAAACCATTAATAATATGAACAGAGGCTCAGAGACACAATGAGCAGTCTAACTAAGAGAAACTTGAACCATTTCTGTTGTCCAGTAGCAGCAAACTTCCAAGTGATCTTTTACAATAAAAGTGCTACAGGGTATGCAGGGAGAAACCCAGAGTTCTCTAACCCTGCAAGCTTGAAAGCTCAATATGGACATACACACAATTCCCAATTCAATTCCTAGTAATATTGTATTTTCTAGACATTGACTTATTCCTTATTATGTAATTTTTATAGAAACATAGCACAGAATTTGCTGAGCTTGCAATGCCACTTTACAACATAAATTTTAATGTAACAGCATTTAGTTGTAATATGTTTATGCACATACCATTTAATGTAAAAAATATGAGAAAGGATTCTGGGATATATATTTATAATTCACTTATTCAGCAAGTAGTAGCTCACTAGTATCCATTATTTACCAGACATATAATACAGAGGTTTTAAATATAAAATTCATTCAATTTGTGGCCCATAGACAAAAAATTAATATTTAATAATTTGCAAATATCCCTTGTTCTGTTTTTTTATACTCCATATGTTTTACATCTGTGGAAGGCTAGAAAACAAGAGTCTACAAGTATTTAAAAAATGATGAATGGATGCATCATAATTTATATGATTTATGGAACCTGAAATAATGTTTTAAACTTGAGACTCATTTGACATTTCTTTAATTTTCTCTATAATCTTTTAGTTTACTGTCTTGTCACTTGATCTTAGCCAAAAGGCTGAGAAGTGATGTCAGCCTTACGTTCACTGAGCAGTCTCTATGGGATGTGTAAAGATCCCTATTTAACTATCACTTGGCCCAAAGATGATTAAGGGTGATACATGGAGACAAGATAAATGCTCTTATTCAGAATAGGATTTAAGGATTCATATTCCACAAATTTATAACTAAAATGTATGGGCAGTGACATTCTTGCTAGTTAGACATGGAGACAGGAATGAGTGAAATAGGATATTCTTCACTTCATGGCATCAGGAAGCAAGGAAAAAGGCCTGGTGACCAAGTATAACCTCCAAATTTATGTACCTTAGAAACCTTTTCCTCCATTTAGGCCCTATCTCCTGTGATTTTCATCATCTTCCAGACCTGCACCACCAACTGGAAGCCAAATAATCAACACATTATCCTACAAATACATTTTTTATGTAATGCGACTCATTCTTATTCTTGGATCCTTTGCAGGTTGTGTTTTTCTGCTGAAGGGTCTATGGAGTTTTCAGGATTTCAGGTTGGTTCCCAAGTAGGAAGGGTTAGTGTGAGCACTAGGGTTCTTTTATTACACAAATTTCATCAGGGTTTGTAATAGAAGAAAAGTTCAAAAGCAATAGAGTACTGGAATGTCTTTCTTTTGTGTCCTTTTCTGCTATGAAGGAAATGCTTTGTTTTCACTCTTTCTTTGTATTCTATTTTGTTATAAAGTTTTAGTTTGTTTCAACATCATTCACCTTGAAACTTGAATACAAAGATAGAGTCAGTTTGTATGTTGGGTCAAAAAAATTCTCCCCTCAGGTGAACAATCCTGATTATCTATATAAGGATGTGATTGTTAACTACCTCTGATAAAATCAATTCACCCTAGTCATAGTGGGTGTTATAGGAACTGTCATTCACTGCTGGTGGAAATGTAAGTTAGAAATTAGTCCAACCACTATGGAAAACAGTGTGTAATTTCCTCAAATTATTAAACATGGAGATTCCTGATGATCTAGCGTGCCCCTCTTGGAAAGCCAAGCTTTCTGCCTACAGAGACACCTCGAAACCCCTGCTTATTGCAGCTCTCTTCACAGTAGTCCAAATACAGCTAAGGTACCAATCAACAGATAAGCAGATGAAGGAAATTTGGTATGTTTTTGTCTTAGTTAGGATTTTTATCAATATGATAAAGAGCATAACCAACTAAAAGCCACTTGGGAAGACAGGGTCTAGTCCATCTATTACCTCCAGGTAACAGTTCATCACTGAAGGAAGTCAGGGCAGGAATTCAAGCAGAAACCATGGAGAAATGCTGCTTACTGGCTTGTTGCTGTGGCTTGTTCAGCATGATTTCTTACGGGTCCCGGGAGCACTGGTGAAAGGTGCTACCATCAGAATGGGCTGTGCCCTCCCGCATCAATCACTAATTTAAAAATGTCCTGCAAGCTTGACTATATCTGAATCCTACGGAGGGATTTTTCAAGTTGTGTTTAAAAACCCTCTCTTACCCACTTTGCCTTACTCTAATGATCTGACTATAATAAAACTTTCTTTTTCCTCTTGCTGGTGAAATCTATAGCTTATTGAGATTCGGACAGATCAGAACCTTCGGTACAAACTTGAAATAAAGAAATACTTTTTGGGAAGTGAGATGGAGCTTTAGATGTATAGACCCAAATGCTAGAGAGTGAAAGAAGACAATGCCAGCTTCATCAGTGAAATGCTCCCACTTTGTCACTTTTTATTTCTTTGAAGTGAGGTACTTAAAAAGCTTCCCTGCATCTTCAGGCAGTAGGGGCCTGGGGCAACAGGACCTGAAGCTACTGGGCACCAAGACGGACATTGAGACACTGGAATACATTTCTGTAAATGTCAGGCTGGCACCACTCTTTTCAGCTCTCCCAACACTGTACAAGGTTGCTTTGCAATCAAATTAGTGTGAATGCATTTCCTTTACTCCAGGTAAAGCATGAGTGAAACCTCCAATATCATAAACGGACAACAACAGTGACTTTAAACATCTTACATAATAGTACAAAAGCAATGCCTTGTTTTGTGGGTTCATACATACATATCTATTTGAAATTTAGCTCTTATACCTGAGTTAAAAAGATAGATTCATCACCATTATCTATATTAGTGTAGTGAGATAAATTTACTCCAGCTTGTAGTTTTTATCTTGTTTGAATAAGGATTTTAAGAATAGCATAAGAAAATGCTATATTTTCAGGTTTTTTGGACTATATATCCCATTTAATATAAACTATACAATTATGAGAAAGAGAACACTTTTTTATTTTAATGGAGTATGTGTTCTATTCCTGAATTTATACTACTGCCACAAATATAAAATGCCTTCAGCTATTTAATTCTGGTATACTCAACCTATTTATTAAAATATTATGTTTCAAAATTTATATCACTTTGCAGTAACACATTTGTTGTAGTAACATTTGTAAAAATTATATTATAAACGAATATAATAGGCACAGAATTCTGCTAATGTTTTGGAAATTAACTCACAAGATAATATTATAACACTGCATTACGCTAAGCATTTTCTCCTCTAGCTCTGTCAAACATGTTACTGGCAGCAACAGTTTGGATTTGTTAACTCACGTCTACAATTTTGCTTCAACACTATTTTTTACAGACTAACAAAAGGAAAATATTGATTCTAATAGTTTTTTATATTTAGAAAAGCAAATCTCACCACAATATTTTCAGATATCAGAAATATCCACTGAGTAATTAAATCATCACATTTCCTTTTGTTAACCTAAAATATCTTTAGCCTTTTTTTCAACCATATCAATAGCTGATTCTGGGAAGGAAGTATAACAATTTACATGATAAAATTAAAGTGAAATCGATCAGATATTTACAAATATGTCTCACAAAAAATACTATAAACAATAACCATAGCTTTTGTGTTTTTTAGAACTATTATCAAAGCTCAGAATTGTCACCCAGGCTTGTTTGAACTATGAGTCTATACACGTACTAATTATCTGTTACAAGATTTCTCCAGTCCTTTGGAGGGAATTAAGTAGGCTGAGCATGCAGAAGATAAACACTGACAGATGAAAACATGTGAAAGAAAAGACAACACTAATGTTGCCAGTTAATCTTAGCCATTTGACGTTTTTCTGTTTGATAGTAACCAGTCCCTGTGGACACATTCCAGAGACTTAATCTCTTATAAAATATTTACCTGTTTTGACTTGCATTTTTAAGTGACTAATCCACTGTCAGTTAATTCTTTCAATAACTTTCCTCTTGTGTTTCTAAGTTCAGTTTTTAACCTTCACTGCAACTCAGATTTCCTTGTATTTATTATATACTATAGAATATTAGTTGTGCTTTTCTTAAGATTTCTCCTGATTTGAAAGACATAGGCCATAAGAAATTCTTCAGCAAAATATATAATCAGTGTTGTTGTCAATGATAAAGTTCAAGAAAACGAGATTTTCATAAACAAGAACTTGGTCTAGACTAGGGCAGGAAACAATTTCCTATCTTCATTCATACTCTTTCCTGGGCTGCTAATAACCTCACTTAATTTTCTAGTAACAGTTATATTTAGCAAAAAAAAAA
>CABHPR010126543.1:0-17741 GCA_902168415.1 Peromyscus melanophrys | reverse complement strand
ACACCTGTAATCCAGTGGCTGGGTGTGGTGGCACACCTGTGATGCAGTGGCTGGGTGGGGAGGCACACCTGTAATCCAGTGGCTGGGTGTGGTGGCACACCTGTAATGCAGTGTTGGATGACTTTTTAAGGGAGACAGGAACAAACATTACCCAGTTAGGGCACTGACAACAGACCAAACAAGTGACTCTACCCAAGTGGACTTGGAGAACTGGTGAGTTTGCTGGGGTCACTTACAGGAGTGTGGGTTATGGGTCTCTCATGGGAGCAAGGATACCTCACAGGCAGCTGCGTCACCCAAAGGTACTCCAACACATATGACAACTCACAGAACTGCAAACTTGGGTTCTCTGCATGACTGGCAGGCAGCTCTGTGGTGGGAGAGTCTCTTCTCTTGTGTTTCTTTAACGCTTTTTATAACTTTGGTCAAGGGCCTTGTCAATCATGCTAGCCTCAGGACTTTCTTAAGACTTGTGTATTTCTGACTCTCATGAGCCTCCTGCTTTCATCAAGGAAGGACTGTTTCAGCTTGGAAGACTTTGCTACACAGCCTCCCGGCACTTGGGGATGAGGCAGGAGGATTGTCACAAGTTCTAGTCTGACCTGGGCTAACTAGTGAGTTCCAGGACAAAGCAAAGGACACAAAACCCCAAAGAAGATTCACCTCTGGATTCCAGAAGAATGCACACACAGAGGACAGGCTCCAAGAGGACACTGGGAGCAGTGGTTGGTCCCTGGAGGTCCAGAAGAGGCCTGGGAAGGAGCCCACCCTGAAGCATAGTGTCTTAGACTTTGGCCTCCAGAGCATGAGGAATGAGTTTATGACTCTTTTTTAATAATTTATTTTTCTTATTTATTATTTTTCTTATTATTTTATGTTTATGAGTATCTTGCCTGCATGTATGTTTATGTACCACATGCATGCCTTGTGCCCACAGAGGCCAGGAAAGGGCATTAGATCTCCTGGAACTGGAGTTACAGATGGCTGTGAGCCACCATGTATGTGCTGCCACTCCGCTGCTGAGCCATGACCTTGGGCCTCCTGGGGAGATTCTAGGTGAGTGCTTTACCTATGCACCATGTCTCCAGCCCACAGTGCAGCTTTACTCAGAGCATGTGTCTGGTGGGTTAAGAAGCACAGAGAACCGTGCTTATAAAGAGGAAGTTTCTGAGACACTCATGAATTCAGGAGAAGAAGAGGGACCAAGATGTCCACAGTGACTTCAGACCTTCCTTAGAGGACTGGGATGGTACATGGGAAAGATGTCCCCTGACTGACCTTGAAGTTAGATTGGATTAGACATTCACATTTGAAGGATTCTGTGGGGAATGATCCTGGCCAGTTTTATGTCAACTTGACATACGTTAGAGTCATTTGAGAGGAGGGAACGTGATTGAGAAAGTGCCTCCTTAAGGTTGGGCTGTATGATTGATGGGGGAGGGCCCAGTCTATTATGTGTGATGCCATCCCTGGGCTGGTGGTTCTGGGTTCAATAAGAAAGCAGACTGAGCAAGCCATGGCTTCTGCATTAGCTCCTGCCTGCAGGTTCATGTCCTGTTCAAGTTCCAGCCCCAACTGCGTTTGATGATGAACTGTTGTATAGAAATGTGAGTAAAATAAACCCTTTCCTCCTCAAGCTGCTCTGGCCATGGTGTTTTATCACAGCAACCCTGACTAAGATCGGAACGTATCTGTTTCTCTGAACCTGTGCACTGGAGTGGGCTACATGAAGCCCCCCTCCACACCAGCCTCGTCCTCTGAGATGGTGGTAGTGGAGGAGATTGAAGAGAGAGGACAGGAATGGCCCAGCCCAGACTCAGGCCCCTATGCTTGCAGCACACAGGCTGCTGCGTCTGTCCTGCAGGCCGGAGCCAGCTCTGTGTGGGAGTGGGCGCTCAGATCTTTTGGTACGATGTCGCCTTCCTGCCTTGCTGAGGGTGGAGCAGAGCTGCTGTCTTCCCAGCTGCCAGGTGCCTCTCTGCTTGACTCTCTCTGCCTCTCATTCATCTTATGTGAAGAGGCGAGATTGGTGAATGCTAATTCAGCTGGGTCACGGTAACTTGTGCCAGACTCGTGTCCATGACAGCTTGTGAATCAACACACACACTCCTTTTCTTTGCTTTCTACTCCTCCCCTACTCCTTTTCTTCCTCCCCTCTCTCCCTCTTCTCCCTCTCTCCCCACCTGTCTCCCTCTCCTTTCTCTCCTGGGATGGTCCCCAGTGCCTTGCCCTTGCTGGGCAAGCTCCGCTTCCAATCCTCACCCCATCTGGGCAGTCAGCATTTGAATCCGATCCCAGACACACGGACTACCTTGAGCTCTTCTGAAGTAGGGGGACATTCCTGGGCCAGAGGAAGTGGTCTTGCTCCACCCCTTCCCTCATTGTCAGGGGCTTTCCAGAGACTTCCACAGCAGAGGAATTGACATATATTGGGAGATGGGGGTGTGTGAGTGCTGAAGTTGAACCTGTTTTTCTGGGAACAGCACTGATGGCCCTCCCGGACCTTCCGTCCCCACCTGCCAGGACATGCTCCTGAGTACATTTGGTGGAAGGAAGTGGCTGTGCCGAGACCCAGAATGGCAAGCCCTCACACCTGGCATCAGGGTGGCCTTCTTGGGGAGCCATGGGAAGGCTGCTCCTCCCACGGCCACATGCCTCTCCAGGCAGCTTCCTTCCTGTCTTTCGCTTTTAAGAAAGCCTCATTTTAAGGCATAATGACCTTTTTGCGTTTTCCTTTCTGTAGTCTCCCACAGTGAGTGCTGACAACAGCACCGTGTTGCACTGCCTGCCAATTTGAGGGGGAAAATTCTAAAAACATCTAAAAGGAAAAAAACCCTCACATCAGGAGACAGACGTGCAGAGCCTGCAGTTGCTGAGTTGGGGGAGCTTTCTGGAATATTCAACAACTGCTTCTATTTTAATAAGGAAGCTGGGGGTGAGAGCCTGCCTTGGGCTGTGGTAACCAGATCTGGATTTCATGAAAGCCGGCCGTTTGGCTTGGCTCATGATTTCTGAGGCAGAGGCTCTGTGGGTCGCCTGTCCTGCTCTGGCTGGGCAGCTGTACCTTGGGTTACACTTGGGCTGCACCCAAGGGTTCCAAAGAATGAGCCATTGGGTGCTGGAGGGAGGGATCAGCCCACAGCAGGTACACCGGGCCTGAACTGGCCTCACAGTGGGTGGTTCTGGG
The DNA here is from genome assembly GCA_902168415.1 of Peromyscus melanophrys. NCBI lineage: Eukaryota > Metazoa > Chordata > Mammalia > Rodentia > Cricetidae > Peromyscus > Peromyscus melanophrys. The sequence goes on along the minus strand of CABHPR010126543.1, from coordinate 14,554 downwards.
ACATTCAGTATAGGGGACTCAACAACTGTGTCAGGAAATGGGGACTCTAGATGTGGTCCTCCACTCTGAGAAGGCTGAGGGCAATTACTCATTTTGAACGTGGCCCACATTGTCATCATCCTTCCGTCCTTGTCAGAGGATGTGGTAAGCTTCCTCACCCTTCTTCACACTGTGGGCTGGCTGCTCAGCTTCCCAAATGACTGCTAGGCCTTTCACGTTGATGGCTGACATGTGGTTGGCTCTCAGAGTGGACAGGACCTACGTGCCCAGCTGTGGGGGATGGTTCAGCGCACAATGGTGCCATCTACCTGTGTGTGGGTTCAGAGAGCTGGAAAAGAATGAAGGGCACATCTCTCCTTAAAGTAACTCCTGGGTAGAGATATCGCTGAAGGAAGCTGTGGTCATGGCCATGCTAAATACACCATGTTTGCAAGGAGAGTGTACAGGGCTCTACACACACGGGGTCCCCCAGCTTCACACCCAGCCTCCAGCAGGACTCCAACACCCACTGTGCGCTGAGCTCTACTTGGGTGTATCTCAGGTATCACCATGTTCACTCTCATACTCTATGTACTTACCAAATACATTATTGAAAAATAATTTTCATTTATTATATTTTGGTAGGGAGGGGGTGGGCATGTGCCCCAAATAGCATGCATGTGGACGTCAGAGGACAATTTGTGGGAGTCAGTGTTCTCTGTCTACCATGTGGGTCCTAGAGATTGAACTCAGGTCACCGGCCTTGGAGCCATTTCTTAGGCCCAACTTGTTGAATATTTTTATATCTGTGATAAACTTAGGCATTATTTCTGCTGTAATTAAAACAGCAGAAAGTGGGGCTGGGGTGCAGCTCTGTGGCAGGGTACTTGCCTAGCATGCATGAAGCCCTGAGTCTGGTCCCACAAAACCCAGACAGGGCAAAACCAACCAAAGAAAGTGACTTTTGAAAGAGCAAAAAAGCCAGAGATTTTAGATTGTGGAAGAAATGTCATCATTCGGGCTTCTGGAGGGGCCAGGACTCTTGTAGTCCTTGAGATTGACAGCAAGGTCTCACTTCTTTGACAAGACAGTCGGGAAGCACAGCTTGTTCCCACAGTATCCCCAGGAGAGGTGGTACAAGCCATGAATCACAGTCATTCACACCATAGTATGAAATAGACGCAGCATGGGTGAGGCTAGGGGTCTGAAGGACAGAGAGTGAGTTCTGTCCATCTCTCTCTCTCTCTTTCGTCACCTTGTCTTTCTCTACCCCAAGGACTTTAGTAGACGGTGAGGCAGATCCCATTCCCCCTAGGTCCTCTGGAGCTGCAAACCATTATGACATGCAGACTATTAACATGCTGTCTCTAAACCTCTCAGTTGCACATGGCTCATTTGGGTACTTGTTGGGGCTCCAAGAGCCTGCATATATCAGAAGTCCCCAGTGGAAGTGGCAGCTGCTGGTCTGTGGGCCACATGAGGCACTGGCCCTGGCTGGTGGCATGTGATGTGGGCTGTTCAACCCTGATCCTGTTGCTTCCTCCCTAAGACGGCTGTAAATCTGGAACCATGATGCACGGACTCCAGCTTTTGGCCAGGTGCCGTCTGTCTAGCTCGGGCTCCCTAGCTGTTCGTGATTGTTGTTACTAATCTCTTCTTATTGCCTCTCAGCCCCAGGGCCTGTTCTGTGGTACCCTTTAGCCAAGGAACAGGAAAACTGAGCACACAGAAATGGATCCCCCCACCCTCTACTACCCCTTGTCATGTGACTGAGCAGGGACCCATTGTCCTTTCTGGGGACTCCAGGGAAGATGACTCTGATGTGGGGCCACCCTGTGTGGGTGGCTGGGCCTGCAGGAGCCCAGCCATGTCTGGATGAGTGTCCCTAGTATTTTCATATCGAGTTCTGCCACCTCCACATGCCCCCTCCGTTTTCATGTGAACACCCCAGGAGGCAAACCCAGCCCTGGCTGGCTGAGGGTCCTCTCTCTGGATCGCTACCCACAGGCTCCTGGCCAAGCCCTCCCCTTGACTCAGAGCTGTCACTCCAGCTCTCAAAGAGTTAACAGAATCAGTGCTTGAGAGAATGGCAGCTAATGCAGTGACCGAGGGAGTCACATCTTTTATTTTTCAAAAGATGCTTGAATAGTTCAATTCTGCTGTTATTCAACTATTCTTCAGTCCTTTGGAAATGCGGGGGCTGATGTTACTGCATGCACATTTGAATGGGTGCAGAGGAAGCAGGCTTTTTTCTTTCTTTCTTAACATTAAACACATTACATTTTACTTATTTATTGGGTATGTATGTACACTCTTACTCATGCCATGGAGCTTGTGTGGAGGTCAGGGGACAACCTGTGGGAGTTTGTTTTCTTTCTTTCCACCGCGTGGGTCCCAGACATCCAGCTCAGGTTGTCAGGCTCACTGAGCCATCTTGCGCCCTGTCCCACTGTTTTCCTTGAGACAGCGTCTCATGTAGCTCAGGTTAGCCTCAGACACGTTATACAGGTAGGCTGGTTGTTTTTGGTTGTCACCTTGACACAAATCCAGGTCAACTGTGAAGGGACTCTAGCCAGCCCAAGCACAGCAAACAAGGCTCTGGCAGGCCTTGCTCTGCCCCCATCCATCCCCTCTGCCTTGTTTAGATTACACTCCTGAAGCTAGTCACCCAGGTCTCTTCCCTTATTTGGGCACTTCCTCCTCCTGAGGCTGACCACCAGGGTCCAGCTATCATAGCATTGAAGTCCAGCACTCAAAATCCTCCTTTGGTTCACCTAATTAACATGCCCAATCAAAACTAAACACTTCATTTTAGGGTTTCCCCTTGGACCTTTATAAACCGCTGTTTGCCAGTGTGCCACATCTGTGTTCTCTCTGTCCAGAGACAGTCCTGTGTCCCTCCTAGACAAATACTCCTGCCCCCTCTCCCTTGTCCCCTTCCCCTTCTCCCTCATCCTCTGTCTCCTCCTGTCTTTGTCTCTTATTCTCTGCCCTTTGTCCCTCTGGGGCAAATAAATCTCCTTTGTGCTGAGAACTTGGTCTTGGGGTATCCTGAGCTGATATCATTCTCTTTCAAACAGAGAAGAGGGGTCTGAAACGAGCAGCTACCTCCATCAGACTGGCCTGTGGGCATGATGTGGTGCATTTTCTTGATTGATGACTCATAGGGAAGGACCCAACTCATTGTGGTCAGTTCTAAGCCTGGGCTGCTGGTCCCGGGTGGCACAAGAAAGCAGGCTGAACAAGCCAGTATGCAGCCATTCTCACAGCCTCTGCTTCAGTTCCTGCCTCCAGGTTCCTGTCCTGACTTCTCTCAGGGATGGACTGTAAGCTGTATGGTGAAACAAACCCTTTCCTCCCAAGTTGCTTTTGGTCATGGTATTTTATCACAGCCACAGAAAAGCAAGCTAATGCAGTAGCCAAGGGTGACCCTGGACTTCTTCATCCACCTTTCTCTTTCAAACATCCTAGTGCTGGCATTACAGGTATGTATCGCCACATGAAGTTTCTAAGTGCTGTGTTGAGGGTGGAACCCAGGACCTCCTGTGTGCTAGGCAAACTCTACTGTCCAAGCCACCTCCCCAGCCTGTTGGGTTTATTTTGAGATAAGGTCTCATGTGGCCCAGCCTGGCTTTGAATTCTATGCTACATACCCCCCCCCCCCACCGTGAGTGACGGGATTATAGGTGTGCACCGTGGTGCCTGGGTCTTATTATTTCTGGACTATGACTCCAAGTTGGTGAGGTTCTGGGTGTCCCTGAGTGTGTGAGGAGGTGAAGAGCTGATGACAGTTCATTCTTGAGCACTGACGTGTTTTTTTTTTTTTTTTTTTTTTTTTTTGGTTTTTTGAGACAGGGTTTCTCTGTGTAGCTTTGCGCCTTTCCTGGAACTCACTTGGTAGACCAGGCTGGCCTCGAACTCACAGAGATCCGCCTGGCTCTGCCTCCCGAGTGCTGGGATTAAAGGCGTGCGCCACCACCGCCCGGCAGCACTGACGTTTTATTATCATTTTATCATCACTGTTTCGTTCTTTGCTGCCTCCACAGCTCTGAGGGAATGGTTTTGTCTCCTTGATGCACATTTTATGGGTAGGAAACTCCAAAACTAAAGTGTGCATTTATGATCCAACAACACCAAGAAAGCTTCTGTGACTAGAGCTGCTTCCAGCATGGTTGGATCCAGGATCTAAACTCACATAGCTTGGAGGTGGCCTCTTAGGTTTTTGTGCTATTGTCTGGGCGACAGCCCGGCATTAGCCCTTGGCTCTCCTTGGAGGCTGTGGCTGTACCTGCACAAGCCTGAATGACTACCATGTAAATGTCCCAGACAAAGCACCAACCATTATCCACGTTTCCTGTCTGTCTGATTTCACAATGCAACTGCCAAGCCACCGATCTAGCTGTGGCTGGGTGTCCCATGCCACAGGGTCCAGCAGTTTTGCCTCTGTTCCCTCTGGGGCAGCAGGGAATTGTGAGGCTGCTAGAGGGGCTGGTGGACTCCCACTCCTGTGGAAGCATGAGGTGGCAGAGTCGGGTAGGGAGTGGGGAAAGAGGCTGTGATTGCTGGATGGTCCAGAGACTGAGGACGACAGAGGTGCCCCAGCTGGACCAGGATGGGGACCATGTCCGGTAATCAGAGCTGTTAGGTTTGGAGCCCGGGCCCTGGCAGCCCTAAAGAGAAGCTCCACCATCAATAGACTAGTTAAATAGACAGGTAGTGGAGGTAAGTAGAGAAAGGTTTATTCAGTGTGGCCATATTGGGAAGAGGAACAGAAAGATCCAGTGACAGTTCAGGTCCATCTCCAAGGTCCTGACAGGTTTAGATTTAAGCAGAGGGCACAAGGTATGCACAGCTAGGCAGAACTGGCCAAGGTGTGGTGCTGCCCAAGTTGTCAGAGCTGTGTGACATCTGTTTCCAGCTCCTCTTCTGGCAGGCACCGGGTTCCAGCCTTCTGTTTCCATCAGCGTGAGACTCTTGGGAAATCTCAATTCCTTGGGGTCCTTTGTTTTAATAGGCTGAGAGCCAACTGAGGGACACAATTCCTTCAGGGTGGTATGGTGACAGGGACAGGGTCCAGCCTGGAGTCTGTGCTGCCTCCTTTCATGCTGGAGCTCAGTGGGTTTCCTTTCACTCAAGGCTCCAGAACAGGGGACTGGGATCCTCATCTGGCTGGTGAGACCTGGTCCCGCAGCACGGGGTAACGCTAACTGTATGCATACTATGCCAAGCGTTGGGCGTTCCCAGAACACGGCAGACAGGTTCCAGGGTAATTCAAGGCATGGTACCTAGACCTTCTGGGCCTTGCTTTCCCCTCTAAGTGGGGGACAAGACCATACACCAGGTCTCCAGATCAGCTGAGCCGGGCACTTTGGGACTTCCAGGCTGGCTTTCCTGGCAGCCCTTTTATTTCCTGTGAGTCAGTCATGTTTGCTCTTAGCGAGCCCCAGCCGTGGTCTAGACAGTGTGCTAATCTGGGACCCTGGTATTATAAGCAACAGGACCCCGACTCCAGATTAGAAAGGTTCCTAGACCACATGATTGAGCTTCTTCGACTAGCGCTGCTTCCGGCCTGGTTGGATCCAGGTGCTTGACACTGTTATCTAGACCCAGTGTTTTAACCCTTCTCTTCTTCCTGTTTCCCACCCCTCCATGTGATGTTACTCTCCACAGGTGTCTGTCCTGGGCCTGGTGGCACCAGGCTTTCAAGCTGCCAGCTCTAAGCCCTGTAAGAGGTAACTATGCGTGCACAGGCAATTCCATCAGGGATCTTGGGTCTGTTGGTGGGCTCTGATTGGTCACAGGCTCTTCTAAGCAGTTGCTGCTGCCATGGCCGGTGTGTTGCTCCGATCAGCTACCCAGGAGCAACAGGTTTATTGAAGGGTTAGAGTGGACCTGTCGATAGCCGTCCCAGTGCTGACAGGGAACATTGACTATTGGGCAGGAACTCCAGCTCCAGGGGGAGTCTTCAGAGGGATCCTGGAAGCAGTGAATTCAAAGCTGCATTTTGAAGGATAAATGGGAGATTTTTGGGACAGCCAGACAAGGCCTGTGAAGAACTTTCGTATGTAGATATCTGATGATACTCTTAATGTTTGGGTTGGTGGAAGCTAGGGTCTGTTAAGTAAATGCAATTCTTTCTTTTCATGCTCATAACTTGTTAGGAACGCACTTTACTGTAACAGAGTTCCTGCACTTGCAGCCTTAGGGAAGGTTCTAGAAATCAAAAAAAATGGAAAAAATAGATGCTCCCTTGGCACAGCTGGCAAGGAATGTGGCTTGGCCCACACCTGACTAGAGAGCCTGGCAGAAGCGTCAGGGAAGAACCTGCTGTTTGCTCCTCTCCAAGGGGCTTGAGGCAGAGTCTGCCTGGCCATCACCTGGAGCCTTAGAGCAGGGGTGGGGGAAAGGCCCAGGGCAGATGATGGGCCATGTGAGGGTCAGCAGCTGGAGTCAGGGGCAAGACCTTGCATACTGTGGTTTGTATGCAGTGGGCAAGGTCAAAGGTCAAGGTTGGGGAGCTGGCTGCTGAGAGGCAGGAGGGAGGGCCCCCAGCCTTTCCTGACTTGTTGGCACCAGCTCCAGTGAGGTTGCTCTTTTCTCAAGTAGGAAAGTAACCAGGTGTGGTGGTGCATGCCGTTAATAACAGCACGTTGAGGCAGAGGCAAGTGGATCTCTGTGAGTTCAAGGCCAGCCAGGGTTATACAGTGAGGCCCTGTCTCAAAAGAAATCTATAGTAAGTGGATTTCCTGTAAGGACTTTGGAAAACAAGTCTGAGAGGCAGGGAGATGAGAGGCTTCGAGTCTGGTATGTGGTGGCACTACCCAACTACAGGGCATTTCCTGGGCACAATCCCAAATGCCTCCAGACACTGTCCCCTGGGAGGCAGAGTCACAGGTTAAGGTGGAAAGGGGCCTTTGGGGGAAGTTTCCCTCCCCACTTCCTTCCCCCTCTCTCCCTTCCTCCCTCCTCTTGTTTATAAAGCCTTGTTCATTTCTTTTCCTTGTCTGATGTTAAAACAAATGAGTGACAGTGTGCAGTTTTATTCTAGAATTTAAAAGCACTGTTGCTGGAGTTACAAGCTGCAAACCAGAAAAGGTCACAGATGCTAAGGCACAGTCTGTGAGTTACCAAATACACCCACGGTGGAGAACTATCTCATTAACTTTGTATTTGACAGTGTGTTTATATGTATTATACATCATTTATATAGAATGTGATTTTATGAAATATAGTTATATATGAACTATTATATACGTAGTTTTAGATATTATTTTTGTTTTCTGAGAGAGAGTCTTGTCATGAAGCACAGACTAGCCTAGAACTCATAATCCTCCTGCCTCAGCCCCTGCCCCTGAGGGCTGGGATTTTAATAACCTTCTGGAACATTCCAGGAGAGCCCTCATGTTGTGTAACAGTTTTCTTGGCGATTGAAACATTCCTTTCTGCAAAGAAGCTGCTTATACAGGAGGGCAAGCCCCTCGAAATAGCTTCAGGAAGTCCCTGAAACTCACCAGACTCACTAGGCCCCTCCCTGCCAGAGTAATCAAGCCAACCTGCTGAGAGTCATTCTCAGGGAAGCCAAGCTGCAAAGCAGGCTATAGAGACCAGACCAGCTGCACGGAAGAAGCAGAAACCAGCCAGGCTGCTTCAAAGCGGTTTAGAGCAGGGTCACTTGGAAAGGCCCCTCTCTGACCTGTTGAGCTGCCTGCAGGCTGTGCAGTGTGACAGTTTTAAAAAACGATAAGCGGCACTGTTTACCGGCGCTGGTTAGGTCATGAGCCATGACAAAACCCAGTATCAGTATCAGAGCTTTATTAGGAGGGGGCCGGGGGGGGGGGGAGGTTGACAGAAGAACCAAGCCTGGGGGAAAGCACCATGCATGTGCAGATGCGTGACCATGCCGTGCGCATAGCACGCAATCACCAGAGCGCACTGATGATGTAAGACCCCTTGCGGTCATGCAGCTGGAGCGCGACAGAATCCCAACACAGTGTGCGCCAGGTTCCCAGCTTTGTGATCTGTCACCCGTGCTGGGGTGGCCTTGGTGGCACAGCTGTCTTTGGGTCATTTCAGCTCCTGTGAGTAACTGCTCACCTATGTTCCTGTAAGTAATCCAAATAAAACTCATTGGTTCACCAAGTGGGACTTCGGCATCCGTACTTTCGTCTGCCATGGGCTCCCTGTCTGGGGCGAGTGGATAGGCGTGTTGTGTCTCTCCAGGGAAAGTTTCGTCACACATCTCATTTTTGCTCTGGTTTCTGCCTTTCTTTGGTCCCATAATCCATCAACCAATCACACCCCATCACCTACCACCCACACATGAGCTGACTCTGAGATTCTGTTAAACTCTCTGCCTTTCCTAAACCCTACCCTGTTTTCTTCTCACAACTCCACCTCATCTCCTTTTTGCCCAAGGCCATGGCGACCTATTTGGACATCTCCTGTGCACCCGGAAGTGGTCCCATGGAGCCTCACACGAGGGTGCTGCCCTCTGCCTTACACCGTCATTGGCTCCCTGCTGCTCAGTGCCCCTGACCCCAGATGACTTCACATGGCTTTTACCTTGCTCTGCCAGCCTTGCATCTTGTCAAACCTCTTTGATGTCATTTAAGTTTCAACACAGAATGGATCAGCCGCTTGGCTGCTCAGTCCTCCATGTAGAGCCCCCTGCAACCAGCCATCTCTGTCATCTCATCTTCCACCTCATCCTTTAACCTAGGCAGAAGCACCATCATGGACACCCAGCACCATCCACTCCCTGCTAACTGCATATTCTCCTGTTGGCCCTGCTAGCTTACCATCAGGATTGTGATTGGCAGGGAGGCTGTAATGCTGTAAGGTGGTTCTGGCTTCTGAGTCATGTGCTGTGCCTGGGATTAGGACTGGGGACTTGGAGTTCACTGTGTACTGTTTCTCACCCAGGCCTGGGGGTGGTCACATGACGTTGGGCTCTCTGTTCCTCCTGCCTCGAAGCTTCGCTTCAGTATGTACCATGCATGGAATGTAGACCTTTAGGTGTCTTTGTGGTTCCCACATCCTAAGGCTCTGACCTCCAGGGACCTGTTTCTCCAAGTGTGGCAAGTGACAAGAAAGAGATGCCCCGCCCCATCACACTGTGTACACAAAGCTGGCTGACACATTTGCTCTCTCTGTGGGGGGTCTTTGTGAAGCAAGTGGCCAAGGGGGAGATGGCAAGTGACAGGGGACCAGGGGCTGCCTCTGGGAGGCCATGCTGGAGATGCTGGAGTAGCAGGGACCATGGACAGATTCTGGGAGCTGAAGTGACCTACACCAAGAAACAGATGCCATCCGTTTGTCATTTTTCTCATTGCTATGATGGAATTCCTGGCAGGAACAGCAAAGGGAGAAGATTATTTTGTCTCAAAATGTCTACAGTGGTGGAGAAGCCGTGGTGGCTAGGACTCTTTCTGAGAGTTGGAAGCTTAGCTTGTCACATCTGGACAGGCACAGGAAGCAGAGAGAACTCAGGCAGGAAGCAGAGCCTGGATGTAGCCCCGAAGGTCTGCCCAGCATCCCCACTCCAGACCCACTTTCTCCAGGTAGGCCTTGCCCCTTGATGGGTCCACGGCCTCCCGGTGCCACCAGTGGAACCATAAAGAAAAGTCTTCCATAGTCCAGGGGATGATGAGCGTGGGTCTTCCCCTCCTAACCTCAAGTGGAGCACAACCTAGCTCAGCCCTGACCTGAGGTCTCCAAGAACTCGAGGCGTAGCCTGGCTAAGCCTGTCTGACCAGAGAGCAGGAGGCAGTAGGCAGGTGTTGTTTCAACACTCAAATTACCGTAGTTGGATACATTGATAACTGCTGTTAGCTGCCATTCCTGCCCTCTGGGTCCACCCTCATTGCCATGCCATACAGCTACATGTCCAACAGGAAGTGAGTGGGCATCACTGTTCCCCGCATCCCTCATTGCTGAACATGGGACAGGGACAGGTCTCTCCCCTTTCTGGGTCTAGTAGAAGGTCACTGTGGATCTCCTTCACTTATCCCATTTTGTCATCTCTTTGAAGTCAGGTCTCTAGTGGCACCACATGGATTTTGTGAACTTGTTTGGCTTAAAGTGGGGAATTATGACCACATATCATAGTTTCTTAGCTGGAACAGAACTCGGCTGGTCAGCTCCAGTGTTCTGAGATGCTCCTGGGTCTGTCACACCCCTGGCCTCCCCGCAGCCAGCTCAGCCCTCTGTCTTTGTGTAAGCTGTCCTTGCCCAAGGCTGCCACTGGCTCCGAGCATGGAACATGGTGTGGTGAGCAGACCACCTTTGCTTGGGCAAAGGTGGAGCAAAGGGAAAGGTCAACTCTGAAGGTCAGACCTTCAGCTGCAGCCCTGGGTGACCTTGAGTCTCTACAAGGGGAGGAGTCACCTGGGAGGACAGAGCCTCAACTGAGAAATGCTTCCATAAGGTCCGCGCACAGGGTTTTGATTAATGACTGATGTAGCGGTTCATTATGATGTCATAGTGGTTCAGTCCACACTGCTCGTGGTGCCGCCTCTGGGGGTAGTACCGGGAGGTACGAGAAAGACACCTGAACGTGAGCCTGGAGAGCAAGCCAGTGAGCAGTGTTCCTCTGTCCTGCCTCCAGGTTCCTGCCCTGCTTGAGTTCCTGCCTTGGCTTTCTCTGGTGGACTGGCCAGGACATATAATCCAAATGATATACATTTTCTTCCTCAAATAGTTTTGGATATAGTGTTTTATCACAGCAAAGAGAGTAAACTAAGACGGGGTCTGAGAGCATCTCCCTGGGAGGAGTGCCCCTTGTTTACGTTCACAGTGAGCTCAACGTATCAGATGCCCTCACATCTCCTCCTGGAGCAACAGTGCCCCGTGGGTATCTGCGGGGTTTGGGCAGCCTTGATATCTGTATGCTGGGATTTGGCACATATAAGACAGAGTCATGCAGCCACCACCACACATGCCTTGAACAGCAGATGCAGGTTCTGTGACCATGCTGACCTAGAAGCAGGCCAAACATCCAGAGTCCTGGTAAGTAGGGCCGGCCTCTGCGGGACCTATGAAAGATGCCATTTCTGGAGATGAAGCATGGGAGGACAGACAGCCTCATGTCCTCAGAAAACAGAGGGAGTGGTGGGCAGGAAGGGGCCTCTCTGGGTGGCCAGACACTGAAGACACTCTTAGTGCTCAAGATCCGGCTCTCACAGAACCACCAAAGGGTGTTTTGAGATACAGTTCCTTGACAATAGACATTTGATTTCATTAAGGATCATGGGTCATCATGACATGCCAGCTTTCAAAGGACCTCTGTTGTCGGGGAGGCATACAGTGCTGCTTGTGAGCGGATGATTTAATGGCTGGGGCTGACTTTGAAATGGAAAAGCACCCAGCAGGGCCTGAGGAGGAAGTTGGGACTCCGGATGACAGACATGGGGGTCTGGTGTGTTAACTTCCTGAACATCCCAGGATGTCTGTGATAAATGGTAACCAATGACATGTATGACACCTCCCAGTCATAAGAGAGCTGGGTCCTGGTGACAGCTGATTACAGGTGGGTCAGTTTCTCATCTTTAACATGGGTATATTGTCTCCTTCCCGCAATGTTTGTGTTTCTTGTTAATGTATATGTGTCGTGTGCTTGGTATAGAAGACAGACATAGTCCCTGTGTCTGTGAGACCCATTGGCTGGCAAGAGAGGCTGTTTTTTTGTTTTTTTTTTTGAGACAGAGTCTGACTTCTTTCCTTTCTTTTGACCTTGAATTTACTTTATAGTTGAAGATGACCTGATTTTCTGATCTTTCCACTTCTGCCTCCTGTGTGCTAGAATTACAGCCACATGCCACCATGCACCATTTATGCAGTGCTGGGGATCAAACTTAGGGCTTCATGCATGGGAGGCAAGCGCTCTTCCCATTGAGCTACATCCCCAGCCCTGAGAAATGTGTTTAATTAACGCATGCCAGGGAAGCATTTATTTGACATTGAGGTTTGACTAGAGAGGAAAAAGCATCTGGGGCAGCAAGAACATATTTTGAAAGATTCTGAATAGCTCTAGGCACAGAAAGTCAGATAAGCCTGACCCAAGGGCATTAAAGAAGAGTTGCAGCTAAGTGTGTATGCTTGTGTGTGTAGCTAGGTATGTGCAGGTGGTTAGCATGTATATCTATGTGTGTGTGTGTGTGTGTGTGTGTGTGTGTGTGTGTGTGTGTGTGTGAACATGGTGTACATGAGCTTCTTGTTTGTTCAGGTGCATGTATACACAAATGCATGCATGTTTGTGAACATGTGCATGTACACATACAGTGTGTATGGTGTGTGTGAGTTGTGTGTGTGTGTGTGTGTGTGTGTGAGAGAGAGAGAGAGAGAGAGAGAGAGAGAGAGAGAGAGAGAGAGAGCTGTGTGTGTGGTGGGAAGGTACAGAGGAGGCCCATGAATCCTTGCACTCACTGGGGTGGAGGAGAGGCAGGAGGGAAGGCTTTGGGCTGCAGGATCCCCAGATCTAGGGGTGGGTGGTGATATGGGGGTGGGAACACTGGGGCCCGAAGAGCAGCTCCTTCAGGGCTCATTTCTGCAGAAACACACAGGAGTGAGTTTAGTTAAGCATAGCAGGCAGGTGCGGGCCATCCAGGGACCCTGTTACACGCTTCATTTCAGCTGCGAGACTCTGAACAGGGAAGGCAGCCTGTGGAGAGGGCCCTCAGCGACTCCTTGCTTCTGCCTCTTCTGCCACCACCTTTTGGAGCGCCGTCGTGGACAGCAGCTTTCTGGGAGCCTAAGCCCCTTCAGGCCCTCCTGAGCTTTCTGCATGCTGCTCTGGGCTTCCGTTGATCTGAAGCCCAGCAGCCGTGTCCAGGGCCAACCCCACCCCCGTGTCCCTGCAGTTTCCACATCACCACAGTGGGTAAATGACAGCGTGGCCCCCCATTTGAGAATCAGGACACATACTCCCACCATCCTGTTGCTGTCCCTGTCAATGGCACCTGGATAGGGCCTTAGCATAGGTAGGGGTAAGATTGGACCTGGGTTTATGTGTTTTGGTCCAGAACTAGATGCCAGAGCTGAGTAGGAGGGAAGCAGCTGGAGGTGTTTTGAAGTGTGTAGAAGTCTCAGCTTTTCCTTGTGGAAGGCATGGGAAGGAGGCACTAAGAAAAGACTACTCTTCCTTCGCTGTCCCAGCAGGAGGCGAGCGCCGTGGGTAATTTGGCAAATTGTTCCCCACTTCTTCCTCCTGTTATAGTCTGGTTAATTGTGTTTCTGAGTAATATGTGAGTGTGTGTACACATTTACAGGCAGATGCACATGTGTGTGGAGACCAGAGATCCACTCTGGGTCTCTTTCTCTCTCTGCACCTTGTGTGAGACAGTCTCTCACTGAACGCACCAGTTGGCTAGACTAGGGGCCAACAAGCTCTGGGATCATCCTGACTCCGTCTCCCTCATCCAGCACTAGGGTTATGGACATGTGCCACCAGGCTTGGCTTTTATGTGAGTGCTAGGGAATCTGAACTCAAGACTTCATGTTTATGTGGCAGACATTTTATCCACTGAGCCGCTTCCCCAGCCAAGCTAGTTGGTGGTTGTCACCATGGTCAGCGACACGCTGTTGTGACTCTGCTGTGGCTGTGGAGAACTTGGGGATTTGCTGTTATCTACACGGGTCAGAACGTCACTGTTCAGAGTCTCCACTCCCCAGGTACACACACAGGACAGTTTTTTGTGGGAGTGGATTTTATTAGGATGAGCAGTAAGAATTTCCAGTACTTTGCATGGGGAGTGAGGGAGTCAGATGTAATAGTACACATGAGTTGTTGAGCATTCACCTTGTCGGACATTCTCGAAGGACTTGGCCTGTGTTTGCAGAGTCATTGCTCTTAACAGCCCTCAGAGGAGCTGGAGTTAGTCTCCACATGTCAGAGGAGAAGGCAAGTCCCAAGGAGGGCAATCAGCTGTCACATAGCCCCAGGTCTGCCTCCTACTCACAAGCCCTCCAAACCTGCTCCCTCTAATGACTGGCATTCATTCCCAAGGAGGAAGCAGGAGTCCCCAGTGGACCTCTGCAGCCAGATGCTTGGGTTTTCCAGAAGAGGCCCTTGGCTCTAGCTGGATTTTGGTTGAAACCATGCTGCTCTGTTTGGAAGAGGAAGGTCATCGGAACTCTGGACCAAGCCATTTAGACACACTGTAAAGTGCGGTGCCTTTTGAGGGTATGTGCACAAGGCAGAGTGTGCTCCTGGTGTTCCCATCATGATGTCCAGTCCTTTGTTTCTGGCCCTGCCGGGCTTCTCAGCCTAGTTGCCGAATCACTCCACGTTCCAGGAAGTGAGAGGAAGCAGGGTTCCGGGGTTCCTCTTAACTAAGAAAGCAGTGTTTTCTACCAGCAGCCCCAATAGGCATAGCTCCTGATGACCTTGATAAGGTGTTTGTAGCTGTTTCCAGAATTCCTTCCCTGGGGAAATATAAATGTCTCCCCCTTCCTCAGAAGGTCCCAATGATAAAGCGAAGCATGATTCTACAAAATTTTACCCTGGGGGAAACCAATGAGTTTATCGGGCTTACTCCAGAGCATGGGTAAGTGGTTGCCTACAGGAGTGTGGGTCACC
>CABHPR010126541.1:0-20269 GCA_902168415.1 Peromyscus melanophrys | reverse complement strand
TTTTTTTTTTTTTTAACCTGCTCTTGGGCTGTTACACCTGAGTTGATAGTGTTGAACAGAAAGAGCTTTTAAGAGGAGGGTCCCTGGAAGAGAAAAATAAAAGGCCGAGTCTGGTGGCAAGGAGGAAGCTGTCCCATATGGGGTGGGGGAAGTTCCTCCTAGGTTCTAGGCTACTTCCCCCAAAGTGCCTACCCTTCCTGTCATTCATGCTTGTTCCAGAAGGCTCTGTGAAAGCCAGGTTGAGTTAGCAATGGGGATAGCGTGGAAAGACACACACCACCTGCTGTCTGTAGAGTACCCACTTAGTGTGCTAGACCCTCTTTGTTGATCTGGTTGTCATCTGTTGTCAGGGGTCAAGAGGAGGCTTAAGGGGAAGGAGGAGGCTAGGGTTGGTAAATCCCTACTAGAAATGGTGGAGATGGGGCTGACGGCCAGGAGGCGCCTTCCTCAAGATCTCTTCCCCAGGTCCAGACTCCTCATTCTCTGTGTGTGCAGAGCTGGATGGGTTGGTCTGTCCTGCGGGAACAGGGAAAAGCAAGATGGAGGCCAAGCAGCAGGCAGCACTCTCTGCCCTTCAGTATATCCGGAAGCAGCTGGAAAGACCAGGTAGCCAAGTCCTAACTGGGGTGAGCCACTGTGTGTATGTGTGGTGTGTGTGCATGTGGTGTGTGCATGTGGGGGTTAGGAGCATATGGTAGGGGGTGGGGGTGGGGGTGTGTGTGGGAGGGTGGGAGTGTATGGTAGGGTGTGTGTGTGTGTGTGTGTGTGTGTGTGTGGTGTGTGTGCATATGTGTAGGGGGTATGGGTGTGTATGGTGGTGTGTATGTGTGTGGTGTGGGGAGTGTAGTGTGTGTATGGTGGGGGTGTGTGTGGTGGGGTATGGGGGGTATAGTGTGTGAGGGGATGTGGGTGTGTATGGTGGGGTGTGTGTGGGGGGGGGTGTAGGTCTACAGCCCCATCGGCCATCAGCATGGAGCAATGGGCCGCCTCTGCTGATGTCCCACACTGGAGCAAGGGAACGCAAGAGCAGCTGCTGGTGGACTCTATGCCTGGAAGGTGGAGACTTTGCCTCCACTGCTTGGCCTCCTAAAGGATGGGAAGACTCAGCACCCGTGCAACTAGCTCCTCTTGTCTCTTTCAGAGCCCCCTGTGACTCCTCGCCGGTCTCTGCTCACCTCCCTCAGCACAGGTAGGTAGGCACTTGGCTGGAACCCTGGTGTCTGCTCTCAGGGCAAGAGGACAAGGTGGGGGAAGCATGACTTGTGGGTCCTGCACTGTCCTCTGGTCATTGTGCAGAGAATATCCTGACCCATGAGCAGCGCTGTGCAGCTGTGGTCAGTGCCGGCCTGGACCGACTGCTGAATGAGAGCTCACCGTACCAGGCCTGTAAGGGGACAGTGGCTGCAGTCATCCTGGAGAGGGGTAGGAATTGCCCTGCCCCCACCCCAGCTCTACAAACAAGCTCAGGCTCCTGGCCTGAGTTTTCTGTCCCTTCCTGCACAGAGGTCCAAGGCACTATTGGTCACTCCAAAGAGACCTACGAGCTGGTCGCACTGGGCACAGGCAGCAGCAGCTATGCTGGCTGGCTGGAGTTCTCTGGCCGACGTCTCCATGACTGCCATGGTTTGGTCATCGCCCGCAGGGCCCTGCTGAGGTGAGGAGCAGGCAGGCGGGGTCTGTGGCAGGCTGCCTAGGACCATTACCCCACCCCACCTCCTGCCTGTCACTCCCAGGTTCTTCTTCCGGCAGCTCCTGCTGGCCACACAGGGGGGTCCCAAGGGCAAGGAGCGGTCAGTGCTGGCCCCCCAGCCTGGGCCTGGACCTCCCTTCGCCCTCAAGCCTGGGGTCTTCCTGCATCTGTATGTGAGCAACACTCCCAAGGGGGCAGCCCATGACAGCTAGTACGTGTCTGGGGCTGGTGGTCCCTTGGTTTCATTGTGGGGGAATCAGGGTGTAAAGAGCGCCCTGATTCTGGGCTTCTGCCCCCCTCCCCCGACCTCCACAGCTTCCCACTGGCCTCAGAAGACAGTGACCTGCACAGATCAGCCTTCCGCCTGCAGGCCCATGTCTGTGGGCAGCTGAAACCTGTATCCTATGCGGCGCCTGCCCTCCGCAATACCCACGTGGGCTGCCTTTCAGCCAGTGACAAGCTGGCACGTTGGGCTGTCCTTGGGCTGGGCGGTGGGCTGCTGGCCCACTTCCTGCCACCACTCTATGCCACCAGTCTTGTCTTAGGTGAGGGGCACAAAGTGCTAAGGGCAGAGAATGGGCTGTGAGTGGTGTGAGGATATGATGACTCAGGCCATGTCCTGTGCCTTCTGCCCACAGCTGACCCCTGCCATGACCCTCCAACTGTGAACAGGGCCATTCATTCCCGGCCTAGACTGGACAGTGTCTTGGGGTCATGTCTTCCATATCCATATGTCCGCACCACCTTGCACCTCTTTGCTGGACCCCTGGTGGCCCCCTCCGACCCCATGCCCAGCACCTGCCATGGCCTGAGCCTCAACTGGAGCCTGGGGGATCCTGACATTGAAGTTGTTGATGTGGCCACCGGATGTGTTAAGACTGAGTAAGGAGGGCCCTGTGGGACTGAGCCTTAGCAGGGTGCTCATGGGTAGGGAACCTCATCCCCCTGTCCACAGGGTAAGAGCACTGTGGTGGCTTGTGCCTCCTGTAACCCTGATAACACAGGCACTGGGTGGGAGGAGATTGTGTGAGTGGCGTGGGCAGGCCTGCCTATTCTTTCCCAGTGACCACCACATGTCTTTTCTCAGAGCCAGCATTGGACCCCCCTCCCGCCTCTGTAAAGCGGCCTTTCTTGCAGCGTTCCGCCAGGTTGCCAAAGCTCTAGAGAAGCCCCAGCTCCTGTCTCTGAAGACCTATGAGGCTGCCAAGGTGGACTTCCTTTCTCTCCAAGCCTTTCGTCCACTCACAACTCTCTTAGCAGACAGACGCCTCACTCATCCTGTCTCCTCCTCTCCATGCTAGGCTGTGCCCTACAGGGAAGCTCGCCAGCAGCTCTCTCTCCTGCTGGACCTGCAGGGCCTGGGGGCCTGGCCCTCAAAGCCACTGGTGGGTAAATTCAGACACTGATCCAGACTTCGAGGGACAAGGACCCTAGTGGACTTGGATCTCTACAGTGGGAGGGCCTACTGGGGGCCAAGCAAGGGGAGGTGGAAAGCATAGTGGGGGAGGGCAGGGCTAATTGGGGCGGGGAGGGTCCGGCAATACCCAGTAGTTGAAGAGTGGAGACTCTTGTATGTCTAGTTTGAATAAAGAAATGGTCACTAGTAGTCTGTGTGTTTGGGTGTGCTGAGGTAGTGGCTCATTGTGAAGAGCTTTTCATGCCACCACAAGTGGGTGCTCAGACCCTGCCCTCCAGAACTACTCTGCCTTCGTCCAGTTCGCAGACCTGAAAGTAGACTTGGGAGGGTCCGAATGCTGGCGCAGGTCCAGGTGGAGCAGGAGGGCAGGCTGGGAGCATTTTCTTGTCTGTGAGGCCTGAATCCCTTCCTTTCTGAGGATTAGGTTTGGGGAGCTAGGAACACATGGGTCCTGTGCTGGCTCTTGTGGTGTTTTGTGGGTTAAGTGTCCATATTGAAGGATGCGGGGTGGCAGCAGGCACCAGGAGTCCTTTCTCTGGGACGCTTGGCTGCAGAAGCCCGCTGCCCACTGTGGAGGAGCCAGCACTTTTCAGTTGCAGGGTGGATGCTGCTTCCTCCCTCCCCTCCAGGGTGCCACAGTGGATGCAGAAGGAAGATATGCCTGTAGATGCTGCATCTGCAAACCTGGGGCCTTGCCAGTTCAGGGAGCTGGTGTTGGCCCTGCACCCCCATTCTACAGCCCAAAGCTCTCCGCATCCCCCTCCTTTCCCGGTTCAGAGCGCACTGACATGGAGAGGCCTGGTTAAGCTGGTCAAGGCTGATGATGTTGATGGCTAGTGTTCTGTGGGAACATGGCCGGCTAAGGGATGCACATGTGTCCTGGGCATCTAAAGCAGCTCTAGGGACCAGCGTTTAACTCGGGGTGGGTGAAGAGGGACATGTGGGGGACATGGCAGACTGGAGCCGCAGTGCTGGAAGGTATGAACTGGCATTCTTCTCGGGTGTGGACACAGTGCTTTGGTTCCTGGGCCTTCAGATTGGAACTAGGGATTAGAACATTGGTGCTCTGGTTCTGCCTTTGGGCTTAAACTGGAGCAGCCCAGGCATTCAGATAGCCAATCAGATGACTCCCCAGCCTCAACAGTGTTGCCCATTCTAACAACCCTGTGTCTGTGTGTCCTGTTGGCCTCTTGATCTCTCTGTTGACCATTAACTGATACAGATGGCTCCTACCAGAGCTGTTATTCAGGGCTAGGTTGGTCTCTCTATCTACCTTGTGTCCCATGGTCAGCCTCTGAGCCTGTGTGCACACTGATAGACTTGTGGAGAGAGATACCAGTCCCTGTATCTACAGGTCACACGTCTGCAGAGTCAAATGGCAGCAGATCAAAACAGCCATGGTAGAAAAATCCATGTGTACCTGTTGTTTGTTCCTTACTCTTTTGGGGGGGCCCATCACCCAGCTCCCAAATAGTCACTCATGGAGGCTTAGTCTTAATTATAAATGCCTGGACTTAGCTTGGCTTGTTTGTTGCCAGCTTTTCTTAAATTAACCCATCTGTCTTTTGCTCTGGGCTTTCACCTTTGCTTACGTCTGTAACCGTTCTTACTCTGTTGCTGGTTGTGTAGCTGGGTGGCTGGCCCCTGATGTCCTCCTCCTCCCTCTACTTCTTCCTCCCAGATTTCTTCTATTTATTCTCTCTGCCTGCCAGCCCCGCCTATCCTTTCTCCTGCCTTGCTGTTGACCACTGAGTCCTTTATTAGACCATCAGGTGTTTTACACAGACACAGTATCACAGCTTCACAAAGTTAAACAAATGCAACATAAGCCAAAGTAACACCTTAAAATAATATTCCCAACATGTACCTGATTTGTAGATTCCATTACTCCCTAGACAACCCAGCCTGACACCTATTTATATATTGTTCATGCCTCACTCTGTATTACAGATGATTCTGAGAGGAACTGAAACATGCAGGAGGGAAGCTCTGGGGTAGAGCCCCAATGCCAGGTCTAGCTCCCACCGTGTCAGGCTGGGCATAAGTTATATGGGAATACTGTAATATATTTTAATATTTTTCGTTTAGATTGGTATACAAAAGTGATTGGTTGGTTGATCTTCCCCTCACACAGCCCTCTGTCCATCTTGTCAGTCTCACCCCACTCCCACCCCACCCCTGCCCCAGCCTCACTTCCTCCTCCTCCTGCTGCTTGTATTTTGTTGCCTTTTTGTCTTTTTAACCCTTCCCTGAGAAGACCTTTAATCCCCCTGAGATTGAACATTTCCACAGCTACTAAGGAAATCAGTGTGGTGGGTTTCTCCAAAAACAACTTCCATATAGGCCAGCTGTACACTCCTGGGTGTTTACCCTAGAGTCTGAGTCCTACCACAGGGGGACCTGCATGTCTGTGTTCATCGCTGCTCTATTCACAATAGTCAGGAAACAGAGCCAGTCCAGATGTCTGTCAACCGATGAATGAATAATGAAAGTGCAGTACATAGACACAATGGAGTTGTGTGTAGCCGGAAAGAACAGTGAAATGGCATTGGCAGGAAGATGGGTGGAACTGAGAGTTATTTTAAATGAAGTGTCTCCACCCAGATCTAGAGGACAAATATATGCTCTGTGTGTGTGTGTGTGTGTGTGTTTGCAGGTGCAGGAGAGACCAGAGGTTGACACTGGATACCTTCCTCAATTGCTTCCACCATGTTTTGAGACAGGGTCTCATGTAGTCCTGGGGTTATGTGTCTGGGCTGGGCTCGCTGGTGGCCACTGAGCCCCTGGGACCCTCCTGTCTCCACTCCCCAGTGCAGGCACTGCCACAAAGCTTTAATTTTTAAACTAAAAAAAATTGTGTGTGTGTGTGTGTGTGTGTGTGTGTGTGTGTGTGTGTGTGTGTGTAGGGGGCATACACATAACCTCTCACAAGTGGAAGCCAGAGGGCAGCTTTCAGGAAGCCGATTCTCTCCTGCCATATGGGTCTGGGGAATTGAACTTAGGTCACTGGGTTTGAAGGCAGACACCTTTGCCTACTGAGCCATCTCACTGGCCCTAGGTGCTGAGGACTGAGCTTAGGCCCTCATGCTTGTGGGGCACTCTGCAGGATAGATGTGGTCATCTTTACAAGGTGAGGCAGGCCTCCTGGAAGAACACAGTGAGGGCTGCCTGCTGTCTGTACTCTCCCATCTCAGTAGCCGGTCAGGGCTGCTGGACTCTTTACCGTGACCTTGGATTTGACTCAACTTCTCTGAGCCCTATTTTGCTGACCTATAAAAAGAGGACTAGGTGAGGTTTCCTCCTGGCTCAGCTGTCCCTGCCTTCATTCTGCAGCTCTGGGCTGCTGTGGAGATCTGCATCCCTCCCAGTCAGGTCCGCATGCTTGGAGAGGTTGGGTAGAGCCAGGGTCATCAGGCTAAGCAAAGGTCAGAGAGCAGGCAGGGGAGTAGGAAGGGCCGCAACAGAGAATTGAGTCCTCAGGAGCTCACCAGGTAAAGGGCTCGGTGAGCCTCTTGCTGAGAGAGGCGACACAAGGAAGCTGGTAACCTTCTTGTCACTTTTAAATCATTTCTCATGCTTATAATTTTCCAGAGATGAGGGTTCTGGAAACCCCACATCTATTCATTAGCCCACTTACTACCCACTATTTGCCCCTGGAGACGACTTAAGTTGATTGACTATCCCTACCGCAGTGGTGATGGCAGCCAGGCCCAGAAATGGATCAGCCACTCTGCTTCGGTTTTATGTCCCTGAGCCCTCGGTACCCATTAATCACATAATCACTGAGTAAACAAGTTATTCAAAATGACATTAACTCTGCTGTGATCTGCCAAGAAGTACTCTTTGTCCCTTCGCTGTACCTATGGGCCTGCCGATCCTTCCCTCCCCAGCCAGTCTTTACCTTACACAGTATCTGCCTAGCTCCCTTCACTGGACTCTATTATCTCAGGGTGACGGAGTCTGTTAATGTCTTCTTGGCCTGATCTCCGCCCCCCTTCCCCCACGGGAAGTTTTGCTGACAGTAGCATATTTAAATTGGGAGCTGATGTAACCTATCCTGGCACACTCCTGCAAGGCTTCTTGGGTGCCTTCTTCAGCTTCCAGCCCCCTTCCCTACAGCCCTAGCCTGTGGGAACTTTTCTGGACCTCAGCAGGCTCTGCATCGTGCTGTCTGTCTCTGGGTTTCATCTCCATTCCAGTGGCAGAGTATGCACCTAGTAGAAGCATGGACTCAGGGCACCAAGGCTTGGCTCTGCCTTCCTAGTTCTCAGGTCCCCCATGTGGCAAGTGAATATGAATCCCAGCCATCCAGGCTGCAAGCTGATGGTGGGGTTCAGCCAGGAGTAAGTAGATGGGGCTGTTCCCGGCTCCTGACTGTCTTCAGGTCCTGTCTGCCATCAGTCCTGGAAGGGAGACCGGTCATGTCATGTCTCCTCCCTTCGAGTCTCCTGCCTGGGAGTGGGGGTGGGGCACGGACAAGCTGTGAGTAGAACACTAGCATTGTAGGGGCTCTCTTCACAGAAATGTGTCTGGGTGAGGACAGGACCTGCTCTAAACAGGACTTGGTGGGGCTGGGACACAGCTCCACATGCAAAGCACTTGCAGTGCCGGGAGTCAGAGGCACAGAGATCTCCTGGACTCCAGTCTAGTCGAATCAGTAACTGCCAGGTCAAGTAAGAGACCCCGGTTCACAATAGAACCAGACAGAGGTAGACTTCCCAGATGCCCCTGCCTTGTCCTGTTCCCTTAGCAACACACATGTCAGGCTCCACCCTCAACTCCACCTCAAAGTACTGAATGGAGTGTTCCATCCAGCATGGGCCAGTGTGTGTCCACTCCCCTGCTAAAGGACATCTCAGCAATCGTGAAGAAAGTGCTGTGAGAGTCTGTACCAGGACTTTGTGTAGATTTAAATTTTCATCCCTGGGCAAGCAGCTTGGTTTTTTGTTTTGTTTTGCGGGGTTGTTTTTGTTTTTGTTTTTTAGGACTATATATTCCCGGTTGACTTGGAACTTGTGGTGATCCTCCCAGCTCTTGCCTCCTGGTGCTGGGGTTGCAGCTGTGTACCTCCACAGCTAGTCCCCACAGTTCTGGGAATCATCCCGAGGTTTTATACACACCAGGCAAACTACCAACTGAGCTCCATTCCCAGACACCGGTTACTGTTAGGAGTAGTCTTAGCCCTGCAATCCGTCATACGAAATTAGGTGCTGACTCTGCGTCCACAGTAGGGGACCATCTGGGGCACACGTGATGAGGGGGGCTCTGCGGGTCAGTAAGGAGCCAAGAGGCTAGAGCCACACACACTGGGCTTAATTCCTTAATCCACCACCTGATGACCTTGGGATGTCTGCATTGACTCCTGTGCCTCAGTTTCCTCACAGAGCAGGAAGAGGCTGTGGTGAGGTTAAGTGATGATTAGATGTGAAGGCATGGGGCCCAGCATCCCTGATGGGCACTGTGGTCCTCACCCATGGATACCACCTCACCCTTTCCCCTCTCTTGTGGAGCAGCTCTCTCATTTTCCCAAGACCTCATTGTCCTCAATGTCAGCCTAGCATCTGCTCCCAGGTGAGCCTAAAGCCTCATGAACCAATTGGTGTCAGGTTTAGGCTGTGTGTGTAACCCACTTAAGGCCAGGGAGAAGACATGTCTGGGATTCTAGGATAAAGGGAGCTTTTGCTCTTCAGGGCCTGGTGGAATGAAAGTGTGAAATTTGGAGCTGGTGAAGCCATCTTGTGGCCAGGAGGAAAGCCTAGGCGTGAAGGTAATATACCCAGAAAGACAGAAGATGAGGTGAAAAGGAGCTTGTTTGATACTAATGGTATTGGCTGGATCCCTGGATGGAACCACTCCTGATGTCCGCCCGGATTTTCACTTCTGAGAACTAACACTGTTCCTTTCGTTTGTCTAATGAAGTCTGAATGGAGCTTCCTCAACTTGGAGTCAGATCAGCCTGAGATTTCTGGGGTGTTCTCAAAGCGGTGGGTGCTGTTCCCATCCCTGGGTCAGGAGAGCAGCAGACAAGAGAAACATAGTTTTTGTCCAGTGAGCCCTTGGCTTTTCTGTGTCTATACAGCTGTTTAGGAAGCTCCCCCACCCAGTGTCTCCAGCTCCAGTTGCCCAGCAACCAGCAGGCTGGATCACACCACTGCATGGGGGCTGCTTTCCCTGTGGTCACACCTTCCCCCATGGTTTTTCCTGGGGTTTGAGAGAGTGTGAGGGATCCTGGCTCCCACTTTCTGCAGAGCTGGGTGGCTGCCAGGGTTGTACACACTCTTGCTCAAGGCTTCTCCACAGATTAACTTTGTGGACATGGAGGACCAGTTGGGATTCTTCATATATCCCAGGCTGGCCTCAGAGTCTCTATGTAGCCCAGGCTAGTCAGACTTTCTATAGAGCCCAGTCTTGTCTTGAACTTAGGAGAGTCCTCCAGAGTACTAGGATTACAGGTGTTTACCACCACACCTGACTTCTACTTATCCTCTGACTTAAGCCTTTCAGATGACTTGGGATGGGTGGTCTGGCTCCTACTCTTCTCCCTTCAGAGAACCCTTTCATGACCCCGAGGTCGACCCCCAGTGACTAGGCTGGTGCTATACACCAGAGACATCATGTAGCTCTTTGTAATATCATTTAATGTTTAATTCAGAAGTGTGCAGGGTCCCAAAAGCTCACCCAGAAAGTGCAGGTGGCACCTCGGGCTTGACAGGGGTCTACATTTGGCAGGTCACTGCAAATGCAATGGAGGCTATTTCTAGTTCAGGGCCCACACTGTTCCGAGTTGTGTCACATGGTGCCTGTGCCCCCTTGGCTGTGTCCTCCTTACAGCAAGTCCCAAAGTGGTGGCTCTGAGTTCCCTCTGTGTCCTCGGCAGCAGGCTGCTGCAGGGAAGGGCCGGTGCCTCTTGTTTTATTTTTAACTGACATTGTATTCCGGGAGGTGCCCCCTGGCTAGATGTCAAAGCTGCGTAAAGACAGGCACTGGACAGAGACCAGGCCACCCAGGGCTGGAAGTTCTAGAGCTGGGAATCCAGAGGCCGGGCTGAGCCTGGCTGTGCCCGACCTGGGGGTGTGTCTCCTAAGTCACACCCCCTCCTTGATCCTTCCTGTCCACACTTGCAAAGACAAAAGTGGGACCCTGAGACCATTAAGGTCCCACTTTAGAATCTGTGAAGCTGCCCAGGTTTGGGGATGCTGAGTCTCGGGGGCTCATTTACCTGCAAGAAGGATATGTTCTTTTCACAGAGGCCCTTCAATGTGGCCAGCCAAGGAGTAGGCAGGTCTAATATTACTTTATTTCCATCTTTGGGCCAGGCCAGCTCTCCTTGGGCCTTTCCTCCCCTTCCTCAGTCTCTACTCTTCCATAGTGTGTCCTGGGATCACCTCCCAAAGAAAGGAACTGCCCCTCATTGATAGTAACCCCTCTTCCTCTTTCTTCTGGGGTGGGGAGATTTGCTGGGATTCATGGCATCTGACATATTCTCCACACAAATCATTACAAACCCACAGGCTGGGTACCAGTGACCACCTGGAAAGTGTCCCTGTCACATGTGTCTATGAGGACTGGGAGATGTGGAGAGTGTCCACAGTGGGGCATACAGTGCACCAAGGGAAAGGGTGTGGTGTGGTACCTGAGTGATGGAAATCTGGTGGCAGGAAAAGATCTTTGCAGGCAGGTGAATCTGGAATGAGCTGCCAGGTTTGGGAGATGGTGAACCGTCCACAGACTGAATGCTGGAGCGTCCCTTTCTGTGTGGCCTTCCCAGTTCACCTCCAGATTAGAAGCTGTTGCAGTGAGTTTCTAGAAGCCTAGTTGCCCATGCTGGGAAGGACTAAGTGGCCTCCTGCAGGATCTCCATGGGATATGTGAGGAAGAGCAGGTCCGGCAAGTCCATTCCCATGTCTCATGTTGTACAATCTGCCCAGGACACTCCGCAGTATCTCTGCCTCTCAGCTCAGGACAGTGTGGCAAACTGCTGCTTTCTTTTCTTCTCAAGCACATTCTCCGAGGTCAGGCCCTGCTTCCCAGGAGCCCAGGGTAGAGGCAGAATGGACCAGAAAAGGCTCTGCTAGGAGTCAAGATACTTGAATATCCTAAGATGAGCCAGCTGTGTGGCCTTAGACAGGTGGTTTTCCCTCTCTAAACCTTGGTCTCTCCATCTTCCAAGAGAGCGTTGATTGATATTAGAGCTCTTTACCCTGTTTGGAGAGTCTTCAAGAAACAAATGAAATCAGTGACACTCTACCCTCTGAAATGCATTTACATCCAGAGGCACATTTGCCCTTCTGGCACACACTGGTTATCTTTTGATGGGACTGCCATGGTGCAGCCCTAGAAGCTCTGGAAGTAGCCCTTGGTCTTGGCACAGTCCCAAGTCAGGATCCTCCTTGAGTCCCTTTCATTGAAGAACTAACTCATCTTCCTCCTGCTGGGCTCAACCCTACATGGCTAGAAAGAGCTTCAATCAACACTGTTCCTCCCTCTGGGAGCCACATCTATGACAGCCTGAAGGTGGCTCAAAGTCAAGGGTCCCCTTTGGCTACAGCCACAGCAGCTGCAGATCACTAGGTTCCTGTCAACCAATGGGGATGAAAACACTACCTAGCAACATGCTTGTCGCTCCACCCATCCAATCACATCAAAAGGGATGCAAAGCCAGACCTGGACCACTTAGACCCATCTCCCAGGACGTTATCCAGGAGAAAAAAACAAAAACAAAAACAAAATGGAAGCATTCAATTGAGCCCCACATCAAGCCATCCATTCCAATTTTCCAAGTCTTATTTAGTGAGAGTTTTAGCTGGGTATATGTGTGCAGATGATAGAGATATTCAGTGTCTTTGATGGGTTCAGCTAATGCTAACTTTTGACTTTTCTTTTTGCTCTGGTACATTTGGGTGGCACAGAGAACTGTGGGGGATGCCTGGTGAGAACCAGACACGCTGCTGGGAAACATCATCCCAAGCATGTGATGCAGATGAGGAGAGGGATAGATGCAGATCTGACAAGGGGCCAGGTCCCCAGTGGCTTCTCCTCTGGTTCCAGCGTGAGCGCAACACCTCAGAACTGTGATTTGTGGATAACCCTGCCCTGGAGGAGAGGAGCTGTTTAGACATTTTTGTATTCTTTTAGATGTTGTGAGTGTGTGATCATCATCAGTCAATGGGCACTCTGCCCATTTGGCTGGTCTTCCCTGACAACAGCAGCCCCCAAGAGTGTTCTGTGGAACATCAGCTAGAGAACCACAGATCTGGCCCACAGCAGTTTACAGGGAGGCAAAGGGACCTGCCCACAGTCGTAGACAGTGTGAAACCCCCAGGCCTCAGATGGTACCCATGCTGTCTTCTTCTTAAGAGCATAAAGGAAAAACTGACTGTTTAGTGTTTTGCCTAATAACAGCTATAAAAATGTCAGCTTGGGAGCCAGAGGGCTGAGCCAGGAGGATTACACGTTCAAAGATAGCCTGGACTACACTGTGAGATCCTGTCTCAAAACAAACAAAAACTAACCTGTCATAAAAAGATTAATATAGTTACTTTTGATATGCTCCCAGAATACATCTAGGTACCCCAAGGACTCTGCTAACTGAATCCTGGAGCAGAGCAGCACGCCTTGGGCCTCCTCAAGGCATCAGCTCTCCTAGTGTGATACAAAAGGCTTGCTTGAGATATGTGAGCTTGGTAAGAACTAAGGGTGCTCTCCAGACCCTGAGGTCTAGAGAGACGGAGACGTGTGTGTGTGTGTGTGTGTGTGTGTGTGTGTGTGTGTGTGTGTGTGCATCTGTTGAATGTGTGAGTTCCCACGTGGGCAAGATGCACTTTAGGTTAGATGTTGGGGTTTCTCTGGGCAGTCATCGGCTATGTGCTGCAGTCAGGGGAAGTGTGAGCCTGGTACACAGCAGGCTCAGCTCAATACTGGCAGGACCAACAGCCAGGCACATGTGAGCAGGGCTGCAGTATTGCCTGTACCCACATATGAGCCATGTCAGATTCACAAGGGCCAGTCTATCTCACTGTCACTTCCTTGTGTCCCCTATACTTTCTCCAATGGCCTTCAGTCAATACTGAATGACGGTGCAGCTGTGTCTGTCCCTCCTGAGAAGTGCCACAGAGATGTCTTCCAGGTGTGCTGTGCCAGATCGGTAGTGACATGGCGAAGGAGAACCCACCGGTCATTCCTGGATGGATGACACTCCCACTTTAGCTTGGACCGTCATCCTTGTCCTCACCCCCAGTACAGCCACAGTGCTGTCTTCTGTAAGGCTCTGAGATCCATCACCTCCTTATCCTAGCCTACTCTGTTCCTCTGAGTGCCCCTCCAACATTAGGCCTGTGTCTTGGGAAACTTTGGGGGCACTGGCTGCTCAGAGGTCTCGGCTTCTTTCTGGTTTGTCTCTGTAAGTCACGTTCCTAGCAAGCTGCCTCCTCTGTGGATCCAAGGGCTGAGTCTGCTGACAGATGAGCACGTGGATACATGGACGCACACAGACACCAGGAATGTCCATCCTCCATCAGTGGGGGTCAGATGCAGGGAGCTAGAACCAGGCAGGCCTAAGGCTGTCCTGCTGAGCTATGTCAGTCAGTGGTGTTTAGTTGACCATGGAAAGCTGAGGTTCCTCCTGGTGCTGTTGTTCTCTGAAAGGACATTGTGCAGTCCTTAGAGTCTCCTTGTCAAGGCTAAGAGCTATACAACTAGAGAGTGTCCACCAAGAGTCCAGCTGGCCAACTGGGCACTTGTAGGTGGCCCTGCAGCCCAAGTCTCCAGGAATGTCATAGGTGACAGCAGACTTGCCACCATGAGACCCTGGCAGGATTTGCTGTAATGGCCAGGACTGCCTTCTTGGCTAAGAGCTTCCAGAACAGTGGGTACTTCCACCACATTTGGAAATTATTTGGTTGGTGGTAGCAGGAAGTAAGAGAACACATGATCTTCTTGGAAGCCTTGCAGGCTATGTGGAACTCTGAGCAGGTCTCAGTGCCCAAGCCCTCTGATTCCCAGGGGTAGCATGGACCAGGACAGGGAGTCTGGGGGAGAAGATGGAAATCTGCAGACTCCGGATTTGGCTACTAGTGGTGGTCAGTTCAATGAGCATCCAGAACCCAGGGTGGATTATCACAGAGTATGCAAGGAAGGGAAAAGAACACAGGAACACTGACCTAGCCTGCCAAGATGAGCTGTGCCCAGTGGCTGGCAGGGATCTGGGGAAGGACAAGGGATGTGCCCAGGATCACACCAATGGTGTCGTGGCCTGGCACCTTTCCTGCTTTGGAAGTCAGTCAGTATTCTGAGGACACACCCCCAGATGGTCCACGGGAGAGGAGAGGTGCGGGAGCTTGTCTCAGCCATGGGATGGTTGATATTATTGAACATTCCTAAGATGGTGGGCATTACACGTAGCGTACAGGGGAGGCCAGGCTCTCAGGGACCAGATCATCCACGTCGCTCAGAAGCTCCCTTTCGCTGGCGGAGTTTGTGTTCTGAAGACGCCGGAGGCGGGCCTGGACCTGCTCCTGCTCCCGCTTCAGCTCCAGGTAGGAATGGGAGAAGGTGTGAAAGATGGATGTGGCTGGGAAGGCCATGATGAGGATACCACTAAGGATGCTGCTCAGAGCCACCATCTGGCCCGGCACACTGCGAGGGACCATGTCCCCATAGCCCACTGTGGTCATGGAGATGATGGCCCACCAGTAGGATGCGGGGATGCTGGTGAACTCTAAGACTCTTCCGGACTCATTCTCGGCCACGTAGACTAAAGGGGAGAAGAGGGTGACCGCCACACCCAAGAAGAGCAGCAGAAGGCCAAACTCCCGGGCGCAGCGGCGCACCGTGAGGCCCAGCGTCTGCAGCCCCAGCGAGTGGCGGGCCAGGCGCATCACATAGAGGATGCGGAGTGCCCGCAAAACACGCAGGACCAGCCCCACTTTCTCCAGGTAGGAGCTGCCACTCAGCCTCTCACCTGCCTCCGGGGACTCCTCAGACACTACAAGAGACACGTAGTATGGAGAGATGGCCAGAATGTCGATGACATTCAGGGGCCCGCGGAAGAACTGACATTTGTTCCGGGCCTGGGCAAAACGCAGACAGAACTCCAGGGAGAACCAGGCCACACAGATGGTCTCCACCACGAAGATGTAGTAGCACTTTCTCGTGCATTCTCCCTGGGGTGAGAGCACCACAGAAGCAATGGGTTAGTCAGCTTTCCTCAAACCCTGGCACAATGGCTCAAGGGAGGAAGGATTTATCTGGGCTCGTGGCTTCAGAGGGACAGCCAGCCCTGGTGAAGGCACGGTGAAGCAGCTCCATGGGGCTATGTGGGGTGTAAGGAAATGGCCTCCCTCTGAAAGCCTTCCTAGGTGTACTGTGTGTGTCCTGTGATGGCCAGGAAACAATCGGGGCTGTCATTCTTCAGACTCTGTCCACCTTGCTTTATGGGATTTTTGTTTTCTCTTTTGAGATAGGATCTCTTACTGGCCTGGGCCTTGCCAAGTAGGCTAGGCTACCTGGCCAGCAAGCCCCAGAGATCTTCCGGTGTCTACCTCCTCAGTGCTGGAATTAGAGGTGCATGCCATGACACCCAGCTTTTTTTAAGAATATTTTTTTAACTTTATTTTACGTGCATTGGTGTGAGGGTGTCAGATCCCCTGGAACTGGAGTTACAGACAGTTGTGAGCTGCCATGTGGGTGCTGGGAATTGAACCCAGATCCTCTGGAAGAACAGCCAGTGCTCTTAACCACTGGGCCATCTCTCCAGCCCCCAACACCCAGCTTTTTAATGTGGATCCCAATACTCTGACTCAGGTCCTTCTACTTGTAAGTCGAACACCTAATTAACCAAGCCATCTTCCCAGGTCCTAGAGCAGTGGCTCTAAACCTTCCTAATGCTGCGACCCTTTAATACAGTTCCTTGTGTTGTGGTGTCCCTCAACCATAAGATTATTTTTGTTGCTACTTCATAACTGTAAATTTGCTGTTAAGAATCATAATGTAAATATATGATATGCAGGATATCTGATATGCAAACCCCCCCAAAAGGGTTGTGACCCACAGGTTGAGAACCACTGCCCTGGAGGCAGTTTGATTTTGCTATGTCCTGTGTGCTGAGCTGTCCATTGTGTGGTTGTTAGGTTGGAGCTGCGTACATGGCAGATCAACCTGGCGGAAACCAGGATTTCCTGCCTCCGTTACAGCTAGATACAGCAAAATGCTTGTCACCTATGGAATGTGCATCGCTGGGTCAAGGGCATCAGACAGGGCTGTGAGCTCCTTACACTGACCCCTTTCCTGGCACCAGGACAGTAAAGGGGCCTGCAACAGAGGACCAACACCCTAGGGGAAAATGAAACATGCAAGTAGAGAAACCTGGGTTCAGAGTGGAAGCTGCCGGCTCACTTAGCTATCTCACTGGGGGACTGATACACAAGAGAGAAAACAGCTTCCATTTTGGTTAAAGCTGCCTGTCATGGGCCTCCTTGTTATAGCAGCCAACCTTCACTTTCACTGACATAAGCATCGCTTAGGCATACATACAGCTCTAGGTGCTGTCCTGTAAGCCACACAGCCATGTTGTGGACAGAGGGTGTGGCCTACACTCCAGGAACTGGGTCACAGTCATGTGTTCACTACTTACAGACAGTCCTGTCTCATCCCACTCCAAGTCTTTTACCATGTCTTTAGCCACAACTGCAATCCCTTCTTTCGACAAAACGGACTAGGGCCCACTTGAGCTAGGCTCTGGGCTGGTCCTGGAGTGAAGCCACTGGACAAGCAGACATGGTTCTGGAGGCAGAAGTTGCTGGACAGAGGGTCCTGAGGCTCTACCCTTTAAAAAGGTGTGACCACAACCCTTTGCCCAGCTACTGTCTCATAGCCACAAGGTCACCAATATGTCACCTACTTATCTCAGCATCCTCTTGCTCCTCAGCATGGTCCTTAACCCAAACCCCACCCCACCCCCACCACTACCAGATGCATAATCTGCATTTTAGCAAGATCCTGCTAGATGTATATCCTCAGCCTTGACTGAATGACACATCGCCTGGGCAGCTACAGAAGACCTCACCTTCAAGATTGCCCCTAGAGACTCTAGTTTAGTTCACATGGGTGTTTTAGCTTGAGTAGTAGAATTTTCCAGAAGCCCCATGGATGAGTCTAATGTTGAGAATTTGGCTCTAAGCATGTTACATATATGTGCCCTTTCACACACACACATGCATGCACAAATATGAACTCAACATTCACATATACATATACACACTCTCATGCACACACATGCACACAGATACCCAGGAAAATGAGCAAATATATGACTGAGCCACGTGCCTATGGACAAAGCAAAATGTTGACAACTGTGGGGGGTTAAGATTTAAATGCTTTGAAGTGAAAAAAGAAATTGCTTCCAGTGTCCAAGCCCAAGGAGTCCTAAATTGAAATGTTTTTGTCTGTCCATAAAAAAAAAAAAAGGAAGAAAATGGCCAAACCACTCCAAGCCCTGTTGGCCTGCCCAGGGCTGGGAAGCTTTCTCGCTGACTTCCATCTGGTCCCTTCCAGGGTCAGAGCAAAAGGATGCCATTGAGATGAAGCCCTGAGTGTGTGCACCCAGGGTCACATCCCCGTCAACACTCTCACTCACTCAGGAAGTTACTGGTCCTCCTTGGACTTCCAGGAATCATTGCCCTAAGGGAAATGCTGTAAAGGATGGAATCACGTCTACAGCAGCTATGAAGATGCTGAACCCAGCAGATACACACGTGACACACTGTCCCAGACGGCAGCCTGCTTAGCCAGCAGGAGACTAGCATTCTATAGGAAGTAGAAAATGTTTTCCAAACCACTGAGAGGGCTTCCTCGGACATTTGCATCAGGACCCTGGATAACCTCAGAGCTTTGGGGCTGGATTCTCCAGGCTTTCCACAAACGTGCTGTGCAATCTAGAGGAGGTCCCTATCTGTCTCAGGGCTCCAGTTTTTGATGAAGAGAGCCTGGAACACAACCAAGGTACCAGCTACAAATACAGATTCTTGGGTCCATCACAAACCCAAAGCCTTGGAGCCAAGCTCAGGCATGGGATCTTGGGGTTATCTCCCCCTTGACTTCGGAATCCTCAGAAGACTTAGACTCTGGGCTGCCTTTCCTATGTGGCCTGTTTCTTGCAGACATCTGGGAATTTTCCTTAGCTTTAGAGGCTCTTGAGACCTGGAATACCATCTCCAGATCAGTGACCAGCAGCTGGGGAAGGTGACTCTGGAGGGCCCAGCAGGGCCCAGCAGACTGAGCTTCTGCCTCTGGTGTTGGTGTTTGGGTATTCCAGCCATGCACACCCTGTCCTCCCTCCCCTGGTCTGGGCTGCTGGCCTTCCTGCACTGCAGCAGGCTGGCTCTGCCTAATCACTCCACCTGCATCCTGCTCTGCCCTGCATCCTAACCAGCCTGGTACCTGCCTTCGAGAGCTGGCATCTCTGCAGCCAAGCTGGGATATACAGGACAGATGTAGGGGCTCCAGCTGAGGATGTGATGTCCAATCCAGCCCTGCCAATATTTGAAGGAAAGGGAGAAGGACAAATATCAAAAACAAAACACTTCTTCCTCTCCGAGGAAGACTGGCCATTGGGGCTGGGGCACTTTGGTCCACATTGTTCTCATCCTTCTGGATTTGGGCACAGAAAAATCTGGTTAGGGCATTCCCCCAATCCCAGGCAAAGGGCGGGAATTAGCCTCCGTGTTGTGTGCCTTGTTCCTGGTGGTAGTGAGGAAAGCACTGTCCATTCCTAAAGTCAAGGTGAGCCAGGCCTGAGGAGGCTTCCGTAGAAATGTAAGGACCACACAGGCACATAGGGCCTAGTAAGCCAGAGGCCACAGACAGGCAACACTGGGGACTAGGTAAAGCTCACCTCCAGGACTCCAACCATCAAAACAGCTGCTCAGGGAACCCTGGGTTGACTGGGAAGGGACCCAGGGGAACTTCTGGGGTGAGGGAAATAGTCTAGATTGACAGGAGTAGGGTTGTGGGGGGTGTGTCTTTTTTTTTTTTTTTAAGAAGTTTTGATGTGTGTACCTGAAAACTGTGATTAAAAGAAGAGCTGGCAAGATGGCTCAGGGGTTAAAGCTCTTGCCGCCAAGCCAAGCTTGACAACCTGCCTAGACCCACATGGAGGAAGGGAAAAAACAGCTCCAGAAAGTTGTCCTTTGACCTACACACACACACACACACACACACACACACACACACACACACACACACACACACACCCTGCTGGACTGGGTTGCAGGGAACTTGAATTTAAGGAACAACCTGGCAGCTTCTCCAGGGTTAAACTCACACTCAAGACTCAGCAAGGTCACACCTATGTACTCACACCCAAAAGGAATGAAAATACACATACAGGAACGGACACAGCATTCCATACTTTGTAGTCAAGGATGACCTTGAACTCCTGATCCTCCTGCCTCCACCTTCCCGGGCCTGGGATTACAGGTGTGTGCTACCACACTAGGTTTAGCCACTGCTAGGGATCAAAGCTCCAGGCAGGCCGGGCAAGCACTCTGCCAACTGAGCTCCAGCCCTCAGCCAGCAAGTGGAAACATCACATAGATCATCAACCAATGTACCCATGACCCAGCAAGCACAGCATAGCCAGATGGCAGCCGTGGCAGGGCAAAGGAATCTGGGTTTCCATGGGTCACATCCCCAGGGTCTGAGTTCCTCAGGGTGTCATTGAATCGACATGCCCTATGGCTCTCCTCAGGAGAAGCTGGCCAGCCTTAACAGCTGTCTGGCTAAATAGAGCCACTCTCCGCCTGCCTGCTGTCCCCTGAGGACAAATAAGAAGTACAAGGCATATATTAGAGAGAACACCGCTTTTTATGTAAATGTCGGGGCAGTGTCTTGAAAGAACAAAGATCCTAAGATTGCCTGGCCTCAGCCTCTCTGAATTATAATCCCCAACAAGAGCATAGGCTCTCCAGAGGCTGTGACTCTCGGGTGTATTAGGGCAGCCTATCAAAGGTGACTCCAGCAGAGAGTAAGCACAAGGACACTGTGGCTGTCTCTGGACATGAATCCCTCTTATCCCATGGAACACAGCCGCCCCGGTTTCCCAGGGACAGCTCTGGGCTGCTCAGGACTGCAAACTGGTGACCTGGCCCTAACTTGATTTCCCCAGT